>OY744528.1:128610354-128642854 GCA_963556195.1 Sepiola atlantica | reverse complement strand
TCTTGTGTATAGAATAGATTTTTCTAGGTTACGGAATAGCGTGATAAAAGATATATAAACAGATTCCGTACATATAGCGATATAATCTATTTTTCTGTAAGTAGTAAGTTTGTTGGCGCAGTGGTTCTAGGTGCTTTACATTTGTATGTGACCGATCGTTCGAGTTTCGAATATCTTATATTATACTTGTTGCGTCTGGTCATAAAATGATGTATGCGGATGAATATATATATATATATATATATATATATATATATATATATGGGAAAGTTTACAGTTACATAAATGTAAAAATGGAGGTATTTATACATCTAACATGACACATTACTCAATAAGTCCCGGGCCTGCCACATATAGATGGCGCCACCAATGAAACATATGATGTTTGTAAAGTACTAACCTTGAAATGAGTATTAGTTTACAAATTGCAGTTATTTAAGTGAGGCTAATGTTGCAAAATTTTAAAACAATAGAAAAATCTAAAGAGACACACATCAGCAGGCAAGGTTTTGGCCTCCGCATTTTAGGATGCGCTATGTATCTTGTCCATCGATTATCTTGAGATAGTAAGAACCCAAAATAGCAAATATTATATATAAGAAATTATATCGGAAACTCAGGTGTATTTTTAGGCGAAACACAAATCATTCTACACAAGAGAATCAAATTGTTAGAAACACATTTGAATCAGTGTATCACCCTAGAAGGAGACTATGTTGATGAATAAACTCGAATTTTGCCTAAAAGTTATTGTTTTATTAGTTAGGTCCGGGAATTATTGAGTGATGTGTAATATGTAACCGTACACACATTCCCAACACGCGTCTACTGAGAGTTTGAATCACCCACTGGAGAGTTTGAATCACCCACTGGAGAGTTTGAATCACCCACTGGAGAGTTTGAATCACCCACTGGAGAGTTTGAATTACCTACTAGATACCATCCTCGAGTGTCTTCGGTATCTCAATACATGGGTTTGTCAGAACAACCTGACATGAGAATACTTCCCCCTACAAGTAAACCCTGACAAAATATTCAAAATAACATAGTATTCAAAGGCCAAATAAGATCCCATCGATACGGCTATACACTGGCTAATACGGGCAATGGTGCACCTTCTCCAAGTAATGTTACTTCAAGTAACAGCATTTAGCTTCATACTCCACCAGACTAGATAAATTCTTGTTCTGGAATCCGTAAGACCAAGACCAAAGATATTCTATAACATAATCAACTTGGGGAGAGGGACATTAATGGTCTTCTTTACTAACTCAATGTTTAAGATATAAAGGAGAACTTCAATAGAATATTCGAATATCTATGTATCTCATTTAGAGATCAAGTGTAGGAAGGGACCCCTTGATTTCTAAGAACTTCGACTGAAGTAAAATGAAACAAAAATATATGTATGCATGTATGTATGTATGTTTGTTACCTTCCTTATTTTCTTTATTAATGGCTTAAGCGGCCAAAAGGTTCGGAAGATTATAATATCATATAAGCAAAAACGGAACCGGATATGATCTTACAGTTGGCATGCGCTTTGTCGAAATCGCCACACCGTTAAAATTCAAGTGGCTTAAACTGAATGCAATCTACTACTTTAAAAGGCTGGATCTAGGTCACACCCACCCACACAGGCAGACAGACAGACAGACAGACAGACAGACAGACAGACAGACACCGACATAGACACACACATACACACTTATGTTATCACATAATAAATTGTTTCCATATTTGTCTCAACAGTGCTAAAGACATAAGTAGAGCATAATAGTTGTAAAAAGTTATACAGGAATGTCATACACGTGACCTTGAGGATCTCATGCAAAAAACCCTCAAAACTCTCTGTGTGACCTGCTAAAATATTTTCATACAACGATTTATATATATATATATATATATATATATATATATATATATATATATATATATATATATATATATATATATAAGGAAAGGTAGTTTGATTAAAGCATTGTGTGTAATACGTATATAGAGGAGTATTAGAAGGCTATCACAATGCAAGAAATGGAAATATGTCGGCGTTGAGAAGTAAGACAAAACAAGTGATTTTAGTTATATATTTTTCAAAAACTTTTTTAATAATTTTTTTTTAGCAAATCTTACTTGATTACTGATGTAATATGTGTGACCGTGTTCCATAATATATTTCGAGGAAAACCTCTTTATCAAATGGTAGGTGTTTCAAATTTCAAAAAACGTGTGGGTGGCAATATTGAATTTGTTATTCTATTCTATTTTTAATTATTACATTTATTTATTTATTATTTATTTTTTTAAATATTTTTTTCTCATAACTTATATATTTATTAATATATTTGTTTCTTCATTTATTTTATTATTATTAATTTACTTATTTAATTTTATAAATATATATATATATATATATTTTTTTCATTTATTTTAATATTATTATTTATTTATTTATTTTATATATATATATATATATATATATATATATATATATATATATATATTTATTTCCCTATTGTTAAAGATTATTATTTTCTCTTTTTTTATTTATAGAGTTTATTTGGGGGGTACATTCAATATTTTGTAGAGGAAGAAGATGAAATGTGTATCTACACATTAGGTGTGTTATTCTATCAATATAAGAAAATTAATTTTTTGTTTATTTTAATGTATTCATATACTTACTGCATAATTTATTTATCTTAACAGCAATGCTGTAATATTGCATATAACAGTGAATGTGAATGTGGCATGCAGTATAAATATATAACATCTCACCAGCGGAGTCAAATATAAAAATAAAGGGAGTAATTGTAAATCCATATACCAAGTGTATTGCTTTACTGATGATTCTTTAATCTATATATTTTAAACTGATTCAAGTTTATTTAGAATTGTGTTAATGCGATGTTTGTGGGCTGAGGTTAAATACGAGATATACTATACTATATATCATATTATAAATGATGAATTCAATTCAATCCTACTATTAAGTTCAGGTCATAACCTAGAGATGAATAGAGCTTCTTTAATTCGAAGATTTCCAATGTCCCTCTCCGTGGCCAAGATGTTAACTTTCATAAGTCTGTTAGTGTTTTTGCATGTGTTAATGTGTTTGAAGAATGATGATGCTTGTGTCTGTGTATATTCCTTAATCCTGATGTGTAGGGGTCTCATGGTACTACCTATGTAAAATTTGTTGCAAATGGTGCATTCTAATCTGTACACTGTATATATGCGGTGACAAATGTTCGTGGTATTCATAGGACAGTTAGCTAGGGTGCACTGTGTTGGGTTGTATTGGTGTTTGTGCGTAGCTAGCTGCTTCCTTAGTGATGGATCGGAGAGGGCAAGCTGTATGTTCAAGCCCTCTCTTCTAATGGCCTTGCGGATTGCTGTTGTGATTTTATCACTGAGATGAGGCAGTTTAAAGAAGCAGGTGTTAGCTGTAAAGCGTCTCACGAGTTTTTAAAGTTTCTCCAGGTGCCTGATGATTGTGTTGGGGTATCCATTCAAGTCAAGCACCTGATAGAATTGCCTAGTGCATGCGGTTTTGTCTGCTAATACACTACACTTCTCCCGGATACGTGTTATTTCATTCATCGCATATCCTATTTTGGCTCTTAGATGTTTCTGCTAGCTGCCTTCCTGTAGAATTTTGTTATAAGAACTCCCTCATCAAAAATCTGAAGGTTAAAATCCAGAAGTGATAGGGATCCAGAAGCATCAGGGTGTTCTACAGTGAACCGTATATATGGGTCTGCATTAGAGAATGTGGTGTAAATATTCTCCGCTTCCTCTCGTGATGATGTTATGATCAGAACGTCGTCGACGTATCTCGAAAGGAACAAAGCTAAGTAGCAGGTGTCAAGGGCTTGACGCGCCAATCTATCCATATACGATATAGCAAGTAATACTGAGAGACTGGATCCCATTGGAAGCCCTGTTATTTGTCTGTAAGTTGTCCGAAGGTGAAATATGTATTGTCAACTATATATATATATATATTATATATAAATATATAATACATATATATATATATATATATACATATACATACATATACATACACAGACACACACACACACACACACACACACACACACACACATATATATGTATATATATATATACAGGGTAGAGAAACAAATGTTACAATATTTTCAGAAGGCGATTAAAAACAGGGTATGACCTAATTTTTTATTGAAAGTCATGAGAATGTATTTACGACAAGAAAATTTACATCCTTATTCTATGTGTCCCCCTTATTTCTTAATAACTGCCTTCACATGCGCCTCGAAACTTGCACAAGTGTTCCATCAAATATTCGAGAGACAACTTCTCCCATTCTTGTTTTAGAGAGTCGACATTGCTGTGTGATGTATTATTGGTTGTATGTTCTAGACGCCCCAAATAGCACATTCAAGAGGGGTTTCATGGAAAGTGGCTTTCGTAGAAATCTAGTATGTTTCTAGCTGTGTGGACTGCAGCACCGTCCTGTGTCTAAATAATTACCATCTTTGAGTCTTGTATTAACATTCATCTTTTCATCAACTTTGTAGAATTGTAATCGAAACCCACAACACCAAAAGTCATAACTTGAGCAGGATGTTTTGTTCTGAATGTCCCTTAAACCCAAACCATCGATTTGGCGATAAATCTATCGTTTCAGCGTTTCAGAACAGAATCGACAGTGAAATTTTTTTTATCTGAACAGATTGTTACATGTAATAATTTTATTGAACCTTTCAATTCTCTGTTCCTCTATATCTGTTGTCAACACGTGTTTTGGTGTTCTTGGCTCAGAATTTAACTTCAAATCATATTTTACTGCATTTCTTGGCTAAGAATTTGAGAAATTTTATAAATATGTTGTTTTGTTGATTTATCCACTTCCAGACATACTTGTAATAGTTTGTTTTCATAGTCATTTCATCATCTGGGATATAGATATACAAACAGACATACTTGTAATAGTTTGTTTTCATAGTCATTTCATCATCTGGGATATAGATATACAAACAGACATACTTGTAATAGTTTGTTTTCATAGTCATTTCATCATCTGGGATATAGATATACAAACAGACATACTTGTAATAGTTTGTTTTCGTAGTCATTTCATCATCTGAGATATAGATATACAAACATACATACTTGTAATAGTTTGTTTTCATAGTCATTTCATCATCTGGGATATGGACATACAAACAGACATACTTGTAATAGTTTGTTTTCATAGTCATTTCATCATCTGGAATATGGATATACACACAGACATACTTGTAATAGTTTGTTTTCATAGTCATTTCATCATCTGGAATATGGATATACAAACAGACATACTTGTAATAGTTTGTTTTCATAGTCATTTCATCATCTGGGATATGGATATACACACAGACATACTTGTAATAGTTTGTTTTCATAGTCATTTCATCATCTGGGATATGGACATACACACAGACATACTTGTAATAGTTTGTTTTCATAGTCATTTCATCATCTGGGATATGGATATACAAACAGACATACTTGTAATAGTTTGTTTTCATAGTCATTTCATCATCTGGAATATGGATATACAAACAGACATACTTGTAATAGTTTGTTTTCATAGTCATTTCATCATCTGGAATATGGATATACACACAGACATACTTGTAATAGTTTGTTTTCATAGTCATTTCATCATCTGGGATATGGACATACACACAGACATACTTGTAATAGTTTGTTTTCATAGTCATTTCATCATCTGGGATATGGATATACAAACAGACATACTTGTAATAGTTTGTTTTCATAGTCATTTCATCATCTGGAATATGGATATACAAACAGACATACTTGTAATAGTTTGTTTTCATAGTCATTTCATCATCTGGAATATGGATATACACACAGACATACTTGTAATAGTTTGTTTTCATAGTCATTTCATCATCTGGGATATGGACATACAAACAGACATACTTGTAATAGTTTGTTTTCATAGTCATTTCATCATCTGGAATATGGATATACACACAGACATACTTGTAATAGTTTGTTTTCATAGTCATTTCATCATCTGGGATATGGACATACACACAGACATACTTGTAATAGTTTGTTTTCATAGTCATTTCATCATCTGGGATATGGACATACACACAGACATACTTGTAATAGTTTGTTTTCATAGTCATTTCATCATCTGGGATATGGACATACAAACAGACATACTTGTAATAGTTTGTTTTCATAGTCATTTCATCATCTGGAATATGGATATACACACAGACATACTTGTAATAGTTTGTTTTCATAGTCATTTTATCATCTGGGATATGGACATACACACAGACATACTTGTAATAGTTTGTTTTCATAGTCATTTCATCATCTGGGATATGGATATACAAACAGACATACTTGTAATAGTTTGTTTTCATAGTCATTTCATCATCTGGGATATGGATATACACACAGACATACTTGTAATAGTTTGTTTTCATAGTCATTTCATCATCTGGGATATGGACATACAAACAGACATACTTGTAATAGTTTGTTTTCATAGTCATTTCATCATCTGGAATATGGACATACACACAGACATACTTGTAATAGTTTGTTTTCATAGTCATTTCATCATCTGGGATATGGACATACACACAGACATACTTGTAATAGTTTGTTTTCATAGTCATTTCATCATCTGGGATATGGACATACAAACAGACATACTTGTAATAGTTTGTTTTCATAGTCATTTCATCATCTGGAATATGGATATACACACAGACATACTTGTAATAGTTTGTTTTCATAGTCATTTCATCATCTGGGATATGGACATACACACAGACATACTTGTAATAGTTTGTTTTCATAGTCATTTCATCATCTGGGATATGGACATACACACAGACATACTTGTAATAGTTTGTTTTCATAGTCATTTCATCATCTGGGATATGGACATACAAACAGACATACTTGTAATAGTTTGTTTTCATAGTCATTTCATCATCTGGAATATGGATATACACACAGACATACTTGTAATAGTTTGTTTTCATAGTCATTTTATCATCTGGGATATGGACATACACACAGACATACTTGTAATAGTTTGTTTTCATAGTCATTTCATCATCTGGGATATGGATATACAAACAGACATACTTGTAATAGTTTGTTTTCATAGTCATTTCATCATCTGGGATATGGATATACACACAGACATACTTGTAATAGTTTGTTTTCATAGTCATTTCATCATCTGGGATATGGACATACAAACAGACATACTTGTAATAGTTTGTTTTCATAGTCATTTCATCATCTGGAATATGGACATACACACAGACATACTTGTAATAGTTTGTTTTCATAGTCATTTCATCATCTGGGATATGGACATACAAACAGACATACTTGTAATAGTTTGTTTTCATAGTCATTTCATCATCTGGAATATGGATATACACACAGACATACTTGTAATAGTTTGTTTTCATAGTCATTTTATCATCTGGGATATGGACATACACACAGACATACTTGTAATAGTTTGTTTTCATAGTCATTTCATCATCTGGGATATGGATATACAAACAGACATACTTGTAATAGTTTGTTTTCATAGTCATTTCATCATCTGGGATATGGATATACACACAGACATACTTGTAATAGTTTGTTTTCATAGTCATTTCATCATCTGGGATATGGACATACAAACAGACATACTTGTAATAGTTTGTTTTCATAGTCATTTCATCATCTGGAATATGGACATACACACAGACATACTTGTAATAGTTTGTTTTCATAGTCATTTCATCATCTGGGATATGGACATACACACAGACATACTTGTAATAGTTTGTTTTCATAGTCATTTCATCATCTGGGATATGGACATACAAACAGACATACTTGTAATAGTTTGTTTTCATAGTCATTTCATCATCTGGGATATGGACATACACACAGACATACTTGTAATAGTTTGTTTTCATAGTCATTTCATCATCTGGGATATGGATATACAAACAGACATACTTGTAATAGTTTGTTTTCATAGTCATTTCATCATCTGGGATATGGACATACACACAGACATACTTGTAATAGTTTGTTTTCATAGTCATTTCATCATCTGGGATATGGACATACACACAGACATACTTGTAATAGTTTGTTTTCATAGTCATTTCATCATCTGGGATATGGATATACAAACAGACATACTTGTAATAGTTTGTTTTCATAGTCATTTCATCATCTGGGATATGGACATACACACAGACATACTTGTAATAGTTTGTTTTCATAGTCATTTCATCATCTGGGATATGGATATACAAACAGACATACTTGTAATAGTTTGTTTTCATAGTCATTTCATCATCTGGGATATGGACATACACACAGACATACTTGTAATAGTTTGTTTTCATAGTCATTTCATCATCTGGGATATGGATATACAAACAGACATACTTGTAATAGTTTGTTTTCATAGTCATTTCATCATCTGGGATATGGACATACACACAGACATACTTGTAATAGTTTGTTTTCATAGTCATTTCATCATCTGGGATATGGACATACACACAGACATACTTGTAATAGTTTGTTTTCATAGTCATTTCATCATCTGGGATATGGACATACACACAGACATACTTGTAATAGTTTGTTTTCATAGTCATTTCATCATCTGGGATATGGATATACAAACAGACATACTTGTAATAGTTTGTTTTCATAGTCATTTCATCATCTGGGATATGGACATACACACAGACATACTTGTAATAGTTTGTTTTCATAGTCATTTCATCATCTGGGATATGGACATACACACAGACATACTTGTAATAGTTTGTTTTCATAGTCATTTCATCATCTGGGATATGGACATACAAACAGACATACTTGTAATAGTTTGTTTTCATAGTCATTTCATCATCTGGAATATGGATATACACACAGACATACTTGTAATAGTTTGTTTTCATAGTCATTTTATCATCTGGGATATGGACATACACACAGACATACTTGTAATAGTTTGTTTTCATAGTCATTTCATCATCTGGGATATGGATATACAAACAGACATACTTGTAATAGTTTGTTTTCATAGTCATTTCATCATCTGGGATATGGATATACACACAGACATACTTGTAATAGTTTGTTTTCATAGTCATTTCATCATCTGGGATATGGACATACAAACAGACATACTTGTAATAGTTTGTTTTCATAGTCATTTCATCATCTGGAATATGGACATACACACAGACATACTTGTAATAGTTTGTTTTCATAGTCATTTCATCATCTGGGATATGGACATACAAACAGACATACTTGTAATAGTTTGTTTTCATAGTCATTTCATCATCTGGAATATGGATATACACACAGACATACTTGTAATAGTTTGTTTTCATAGTCATTTTATCATCTGGGATATGGACATACACACAGACATACTTGTAATAGTTTGTTTTCATAGTCATTTCATCATCTGGGATATGGATATACAAACAGACATACTTGTAATAGTTTGTTTTCATAGTCATTTCATCATCTGGGATATGGATATACACACAGACATACTTGTAATAGTTTGTTTTCATAGTCATTTCATCATCTGGGATATGGACATACAAACAGACATACTTGTAATAGTTTGTTTTCATAGTCATTTCATCATCTGGAATATGGACATACACACAGACATACTTGTAATAGTTTGTTTTCATAGTCATTTCATCATCTGGGATATGGACATACACACAGACATACTTGTAATAGTTTGTTTTCATAGTCATTTCATCATCTGGGATATGGACATACAAACAGACATACTTGTAATAGTTTGTTTTCATAGTCATTTCATCATCTGGGATATGGACATACACACAGACATACTTGTAATAGTTTGTTTTCATAGTCATTTCATCATCTGGGATATGGATATACAAACAGACATACTTGTAATAGTTTGTTTTCATAGTCATTTCATCATCTGGGATATGGACATACACACAGACATACTTGTAATAGTTTGTTTTCATAGTCATTTCATCATCTGGGATATGGACATACACACAGACATACTTGTAATAGTTTGTTTTCATAGTCATTTCATCATCTGGGATATGGATATACAAACAGACATACTTGTAATAGTTTGTTTTCATAGTCATTTCATCATCTGGGATATGGACATACACACAGACATACTTGTAATAGTTTGTTTTCATAGTCATTTCATCATCTGGGATATGGATATACAAACAGACATACTTGTAATAGTTTGTTTTCATAGTCATTTCATCATCTGGGATATGGACATACACACAGACATACTTGTAATAGTTTGTTTTCATAGTCATTTCATCATCTGGGATATGGATATACAAACAGACATACTTGTAATAGTTTGTTTTCATAGTCATTTCATCATCTGGGATATGGACATACACACAGACATACTTGTAATAGTTTGTTTTCATAGTCATTTCATCATCTGGGATATGGACATACACACAGACATACTTGTAATAGTTTGTTTTCATAGTCATTTCATCATCTGGGATATGGACATACACACAGACATACTTGTAATAGTTTGTTTTCATAGTCATTTCATCATCTGGGATATGGATATACAAACAGACATACTTGTAATAGTTTGTTTTCATAGTCATTTCATCATCTGGGATATGGACATACACACAGACATACTTGTAATAGTTTGTTTTCATAGTCATTTCATCATCTGGGATATGGACATACACACAGACATACTTGTAATAGTTTGTTTTCATAGTCATTTCATCATCTGGGATATGGATATACAAACAGACATACTTGTAATAGTTTGTTTTCATAGTCATTTCATCATCTGGGATATGGACATACACACAGACATACTTGTAATAGTTTGTTTTCATAGTCATTTCATCATCTGGGATATGGACATACACACAGACATACTTGTAATAGTTTGTTTTCATAGTCATTTCATCATCTGGAATATGGATATACAAACAGACATACTTGTAATAGTTTGTTTTCATAGTCATTTCATCATCTGGAATATGGATATACACACAGACATACTTGTAATAGTTTGTTTTCATAGTCATTTCATCATCTGGGATATGGACATACACACAGACATACTTGTAATAGTTTGTTTTCATAGTCATTTCATCATCTGGGATATGGACATACAAACAGACATACTTGTAATAGTTTGTTTTCATAGTCATTTCATCATCTGGAATATGGATATACACACAGACATACTTGTAATAGTTTGTTTTCATAGTCATTTCATCATCTGGGATATGGACATACACACAGACATACTTGTAATAGTTTGTTTTCATAGTCATTTCATCATCTGGGATATGGACATACAAACAGACATACTTGTAATAGTTTGTTTTCATAGTCATTTCATCATCTGGAATATGGATATACACACAGACATACTTGTAATAGTTTGTTTTCATAGTCATTTCATCATCTGGGATATGGACATACACACAGACATACTTGTAATAGTTTGTTTTCATAGTCATTTCATCATCTGGGATATGGATATACAAACAGACATACTTGTAATAGTTTGTTTTCATAGTCATTTCATCATCTGGGATATGGATATACACACAGACATACTTGTAATAGTTTGTTTTCATAGTCATTTCATCATCTGGGATATGGACATACAAACAGACATACTTGTAATAGTTTGTTTTCATAGTCATTTCATCATCTGGAATATGGACATACACACAGACATACTTGTAATAGTTTGTTTTCATAGTCATTTCATCATCTGGGATATGGACATACACACAGACATACTTGTAATAGTTTGTTTTCATAGTCATTTCATCATCTGGGATATGGACATACAAACAGACATACTTGTAATAGTTTGTTTTCATAGTCATTTCATCATCTGGGATATGGACATACACACAGACATACTTGTAATAGTTTGTTTTCATAGTCATTTCATCATCTGGGATATGGATATACAAACAGACATACTTGTAATAGTTTGTTTTCATAGTCATTTCATCATCTGGGATATGGACATACACACAGACATACTTGTAATAGTTTGTTTTCATAGTCATTTCATCATCTGGGATATGGACATACACACAGACATACTTGTAATAGTTTGTTTTCATAGTCATTTCATCATCTGGGATATGGATATACAAACAGACATACTTGTAATAGTTTGTTTTCATAGTCATTTCATCATCTGGGATATGGACATACACACAGACATACTTGTAATAGTTTGTTTTCATAGTCATTTCATCATCTGGGATATGGATATACAAACAGACATACTTGTAATAGTTTGTTTTCATAGTCATTTCATCATCTGGGATATGGACATACACACAGACATACTTGTAATAGTTTGTTTTCATAGTCATTTCATCATCTGGGATATGGATATACAAACAGACATACTTGTAATAGTTTGTTTTCATAGTCATTTCATCATCTGGGATATGGACATACACACAGACATACTTGTAATAGTTTGTTTTCATAGTCATTTCATCATCTGGGATATGGACATACACACAGACATACTTGTAATAGTTTGTTTTCATAGTCATTTCA
This sequence comes from Sepiola atlantica, assembly GCA_963556195.1. NCBI lineage: Eukaryota > Metazoa > Mollusca > Cephalopoda > Sepiida > Sepiolidae > Sepiola > Sepiola atlantica. The sequence goes on along the minus strand of OY744528.1, from coordinate 128,630,170 downwards.
TCATCTGGGATATGGACATACACACAGACATACTTGTAATAGTTTGTTTTCATAGTCATTTCATCATCTGGGATATGGATATACAAACAGACATACTTGTAATAGTTTGTTTTCATAGTCATTTCATCATCTGGGATATGGACATACACACAGACATACTTGTAATAGTTTGTTTTCATAGTCATTTCATCATCTGGGATATGGACATACACACAGACATACTTGTAATAGTTTGTTTTCATAGTCATTTCATCATCTGGGATATGGATATACAAACAGACATACTTGTAATAGTTTGTTTTCATAGTCATTTCATCATCTGGGATATGGACATACACACAGACATACTTGTAATAGTTTGTTTTCATAGTCATTTCATCATCTGGGATATGGACATACACACAGACATACTTGTAATAGTTTGTTTTCATAGTCATTTCATCATCTGGGATATGGATATACAAACAGACATACTTGTAATAGTTTGTTTTCATAGTCATTTCATCATCTGGGATATGGACATACACACAGACATACTTGTAATAGTTTGTTTTCATAGTCATTTCATCATCTGGGATATGGATATACAAACAGACATACTTGTAATAGTTTGTTTTCATAGTCATTTCATCATCTGGGATATGGACATACACACAGACATACTTGTAATAGTTTGTTTTCATAGTCATTTCATCATCTGGGATATGGACATACACACAGACATACTTGTAATAGTTTGTTTTCATAGTCATTTCATCATCTGGGATATGGACATACACACAGACATACTTGTAATAGTTTGTTTTCATAGTCATTTCATCATCTGGGATATGGATATACAAACAGACATACTTGTAATAGTTTGTTTTCATAGTCATTTCATCATCTGGGATATGGACATACACACAGACATACTTGTAATAGTTTGTTTTCATAGTCATTTCATCATCTGGGATATGGACATACACACAGACATACTTGTAATAGTTTGTTTTCATAGTCATTTCATCATCTGGGATATGGACATACACACAGACATACTTGTAATAGTTTGTTTTCATAGTCATTTCATCATCTGGAATATGGATATACAAACAGACATACTTGTAATAGTTTGTTTTCATAGTCATTTCATCATCTGGGATATGGATATACAAACAGACATACTTGTAATAGTTTGTTTTCATAGTCATTTCATCATCTGGGATATGGACATACACACAGACATACTTGTAATAGTTTGTTTTCATAGTCATTTCATCATCTGGGATATGGATATACAAACAGACATACTTGTAATAGTTTGTTTTCATAGTCATTTCATCATCTGGAATATGGACATACACACAGACATACTTGTAATAGTTTGTTTTCATAGTCATTTCATCATCTGGGATATGGACATACACACAGACATACTTGTAATAGTTTGTTTTCATAGTCATTTCATCATCTGGGATATGGACATACAAACAGACATACTTGTAATAGTTTGTTTTCATAGTCATTTCATCATCTGGGATATGGACATACACACAGACATACTTGTAATAGTTTGTTTTCATAGTCATTTCATCATCTGGGATATGGATATACAAACAGACATACTTGTAATAGTTTGTTTTCATAGTCATTTCATCATCTGGGATATGGACATACACACAGACATACTTGTAATAGTTTGTTTTCATAGTCATTTCATCATCTGGGATATGGACATACACACAGACATACTTGTAATAGTTTGTTTTCATAGTCATTTCATCATCTGGGATATGGATATACAAACAGACATACTTGTAATAGTTTGTTTTCATAGTCATTTCATCATCTGGGATATGGATATACAAACAGACATACTTGTAATAGTTTGTTTTCATAGTCATTTCATCATCTGGGATATGGACATACACACAGACATACTTGTAATAGTTTGTTTTCATAGTCATTTCATCATCTGGGATATGGATATACAAACAGACATACTTGTAATAGTTTGTTTTCATAGTCATTTCATCATCTGGGATATGGACATACACACAGACATACTTGTAATAGTTTGTTTTCATAGTCATTTCATCATCTGGGATATAGATATACAAACAGACATACTTGTAATAGTTTGTTTTCATAGTCATTTCATCATCTGGGATATGGACATACACACAGACATACTTGTAATAGTTTGTTTTCATAGTCATTTCATCATCTGGGATATGGATATACAAACAGACATACTTGTAATAGTTTGTTTTCATAGTCATTTCATCATCTGGGATATGGACATACACACAGACATACTTGTAATAGTTTGTTTTCATAGTCATTTCATCATCTGGGATATGGACATACACACAGACATACTTGTAATAGTTTGTTTTCATAGTCATTTCATCATCTGGGATATGGACATACACACAGACATACTTGTAATAGTTTGTTTTCATAGTCATTTCATCATCTGGAATATGGATATACAAACAGACATACTTGTAATAGTTTGTTTTCATAGTCATTTCATCATCTGGGATATGGATATACAAACAGACATACTTGTAATAGTTTGTTTTCATAGTCATTTCATCATCTGGAATATGGACATACACACAGACATACTTGTAATAGTTTGTTTTCATAGTCATTTCATCATCTGGGATATGGACATACACACAGACATACTTGTAATAGTTTGTTTTCATAGTCATTTCATCATCTGGGATATGGACATACAAACAGACATACTTGTAATAGTTTGTTTTCATAGTCATTTCATCATCTGGGATATGGACATACACACAGACATACTTGTAATAGTTTGTTTTCATAGTCATTTCATCATCTGGGATATGGATATACAAACAGACATACTTGTAATAGTTTGTTTTCATAGTCATTTCATCATCTGGGATATGGACATACACACAGACATACTTGTAATAGTTTGTTTTCATAGTCATTTCATCATCTGGGATATGGACATACACACAGACATACTTGTAATAGTTTGTTTTCATAGTCATTTCATCATCTGGGATATGGATATACAAACAGACATACTTGTAATAGTTTGTTTTCATAGTCATTTCATCATCTGGGATATGGATATACAAACAGACATACTTGTAATAGTTTGTTTTCATAGTCATTTCATCATCTGGGATATGGACATACACACAGACATACTTGTAATAGTTTGTTTTCATAGTCATTTCATCATCTGGGATATGGATATACAAACAGACATACTTGTAATAGTTTGTTTTCATAGTCATTTCATCATCTGGGATATGGACATACACACAGACATACTTGTAATAGTTTGTTTTCATAGTCATTTCATCATCTGGGATATAGATATACAAACAGACATACTTGTAATAGTTTGTTTTCATAGTCATTTCATCATCTGGGATATGGACATACACACAGACATACTTGTAATAGTTTGTTTTCATAGTCATTTCATCATCTGGGATATGGATATACAAACAGACATACTTGTAATAGTTTGTTTTCATAGTCATTTCATCATCTGGGATATGGACATACACACAGACATACTTGTAATAGTTTGTTTTCATAGTCATTTCATCATCTGGGATATGGACATACACACAGACATACTTGTAATAGTTTGTTTTCATAGTCATTTCATCATCTGGGATATGGACATACACACAGACATACTTGTAATAGTTTGTTTTCATAGTCATTTCATCATCTGGAATATGGATATACAAACAGACATACTTGTAATAGTTTGTTTTCATAGTCATTTCATCATCTGGGATATGGATATACAAACAGACATACTTGTAATAGTTTGTTTTCATAGTCATTTCATCATCTGGGATATGGACATACACACAGACATACTTGTAATAGTTTGTTTTCATAGTCATTTCATCATCTGGGATATGGATATACAAACAGACATACTTGTAATAGTTTGTTTTCATAGTCATTTCATCATCTGGGATATGGACATACACACAGACATACTTGTAATAGTTTGTTTTCATAGTCATTTCATCATCTGGGATATGGACATACACACAGACATACTTGTAATAGTTTGTTTTCATAGTCATTTCATCATCTGGAATATGGATATACACACAGACATACTTGTAATAGTTTGTTTTCATAGTCATTTCATCATCTGGAATATGGATATACAAACAGACATACTTGTAATAGTTTGTTTTCATAGTCATTTCATCATCTGGGATATAGATATACAAACAGACATACTTGTAATAGTTTGTTTTCATAGTCATTTCATCATCTGGGATATGGACATACAAACAGACATACTTGTAATAGTTTGTTTTCATAGTCATTTCATCATCTGGGATATGGACATACACACAGACATACTTGTAATAGTTTGTTTTCATAGTCATTTCATCATCTGGGATATGGACATACAAACAGACATACTTGTAATAGTTTGTTTTCATAGTCATTTCATCATCTGGGATATAGATATACAAACAGACATACTTGTAATAGTTTGTTTTCATAGTCATTTCATCATCTGGGATATAGATATACAAACAGACATACTTGTAATAGTTTGTTTTCATAGTCATTTCATCATCTGGGATATAGATATACAAACAGACATACTTGTAATAGTTTGTTTTCATAGTCATTTCATCATCTGGGATATGGACATACAAACAGACATACTTGTAATAGTTTGTTTTCATAGTCATTTCATCATCTGGGATATAGATATACAAACAGACATACTTGTAATAGTTTGTTTTCATAGTCATTTCATCATCTGGGATATGGACATACACACAGACATACTTGTAATAGTTTGTTTTCATAGTCATTTCATCATCTGGGATATGGATATACAAACAGACATACTTGTAATAGTTTGTTTTCATAGTCATTTCATCATCTGGGATATTGACATACACACAGACATACTTGTAATAGTTTGTTTTCATAGTCATTTCATCATCTGGGATATGGACATACAAACAGACATACTTGTAATAGTTTGTTTTCATAGTCATTTCATCATCTGGGATATGGATATACAAACAGACATACTTGTAATAGTTTGTTTTCATAGTCATTTCATCATCTGGAATATGGATATACAAACAGACATACTTGTAATAGTTTGTTTTCATAGTCATTTCATCATCTGAGATATGGATATACAAACAGACATACTTGTAATAGTTTGTTTTCATAGTCATTTCATCATCTGGGATATGGATATACAAACAGACATACTTGTAATAGTTTGTTTTCATAGTCATTTCATCATCTGGGATATGGATATACAAACAGACATACTTGTAATAGTTTGTTTTCATAGTCATTTCATCATCTGGAATATGGATATACAAACAGACATACTTGTAATAGTTTGTTTTCATAGTCATTTCATCATCTGGAATATGGATATACAAACAGACATACTTGTAATAGTTTGTTTTCATAGTCATTTCATCATCTGGGATATGGACATACAAACAGACATACTTGTAATAGTTTGTTTTCATAGTCATTTCCTCATCTTTTTTTCTATTTCTCCAACAAGTACGGACGTCCACCCAGTAGTGGCCATTATTTCATTTTATTTTTCTTCCCAATATGTCTACCCTACATGTATCTGTACTTGTATGACATTTTTTCTCTATTTTATCATCCGGATGAAGTCTTATAAATAAAGACGAAACGTTGATGTACACATAAAACACATCCATTTTTTGGTTTTCCTTTTTTCATTTTCCCATCACGTCGGATTACCTTCACCCTTCTCTTCCCATTATTTATATATACATACATTATGTATATATATATATATATATATATATATATATATATATATATATATATATATATATTATTAAAAATAACCGACAATTTTTGTCTCGTTATTTTAGTATTGATCCCTTCAATTTTCCGGATTAAAATCTTAATCTCGGAAGAAAATTGGCTGATGAAACTGCCGTAATGTACATGTTGGTCCAGAGTACTTTCTGACCCGTCTGGGTCCATCGTCAGTGGAATAATGACAAACAGGTAAAGACCTGGAGTGAGATTTATAATTAATTATGGCGGGAAAATTTATATATGAAACTATATTTATTAAGTATTATAAGCATTTAAGTATATTAGTACTAGTGTTAAAATTAATCTTGTTAATAGCAGTTTTTTTGTTTTTATGAGTAAAGCTTCTTGTATGTGGAGTTTTCGTGCATTAGTATTATGTTCTAAGATGTCAGTATTGTCTACGAGTTTCATATATATATATATATATATATATATATATATATATATATATATATATATATATATATTTGTCTGATTACAAAGAAGTAACAGTTCTGGTTTCTTTATTTTTTTTCGTGTTGGCGGTCCAACGATCTAATGTTCTGCTCGAGGGTGAACAGGACATCGTCATACTTGCAAACGTTTTCGACAAAGGGGAGACGGTTAAATTGGTACTGTCCGAAGATCGTCAGTGTACGGGATTTTGATAAAAGTGGAATTTACCAATATCCGCTGTTGGGATCTAGTTTGCTCGTGACTTTCACTTCCCCTAACTGGACCAGATGTGGTCAATTGTGAGTAGCATGTGCAGTTCACGTTTCAAGCACTTGTTGAGCTTTGTGAGGTCTACATATATTCTCATCTTCCGTTTTGGTACTGCAACAATGGAGGAACACCATTGGGTGGGTTCGTCAATCTTGCTTATGACCCCCAGCTTTTTTATTCTCCAGAGTTCTGCCTGCGTTTTTCTCATCAAGGGTAGCGGCATGCGTCGTGGTGTGGGTACTGAGTATGGCCTAGCATCTGCGTGCAGCGGTATAGGGTTAGGGTTAGGGTTACTGTACTCTTTCCCAAATAAGCCTGTGAATAGGTATAGCATTTCCTTTTTAGGATCGTATGGCTGTATTTTGCTCTTGATGGCATGGAGGCTTGGGTGGATAGTTATAAGCTTGAGGGCTTCGATGGCTGGTCAACCTAATAATAACGGCTCTTCAAGATTGGAGATAATGAATATCCGCTCTTTTGTCGTCAGCTCTTTATGTTGCAGTGATTATTCCAGTCACTTTGAGCGGAATGCGGACCATGTAGGGGTTTTGAAGTATCTGAGACGGCCGGTATATCTCTCCTTAGTTTGTCGATGTGCTTAAGGATTGCAGTCGCACTGATTTCTGATATCGTTATGACACCAAGGTATGCACTCTGGTCCCTTTCACTGTCATCTGAGTCATGCTTAACTTCATGTAGTCTTGTCGCGCGGCAACATTTGGCATAGTGGCCAATCATGCCGCAATTGATGCAGCTGAATGAAATGACGGGGTATGCACGTCTCTGGTGACAGGTTCTATTACCGCAGCGGTGTCATCCAGCTTCGAGTCTGTGCTGCTGTGTGTACTCTTTCGTCTGCTGATTCTCGTAGTGAGGGTATCGTCCGGGTTTGGCCTTGTATTTACTCTGCCCTTATCTGTGAGTTCTATTGTGATTGACAAAATGAACAGCAACATTGCTATCAGCTTGTCTTTCACTACTAATGCATTCTGGTGATCGCAGGAGACGTTGTTGTGATTTGATCATCTCACATTGTCGTGCACATCTGATGGCCTCGTCTAAGGTCTAGAATCATTTGGAGATTCTCTGATAGCTTGGAATCAATGCATCCGACACCAATTCTGTCCATAGTTAGTTCCTCGTGGAGGTCCCTAAAATTGCCGTTTTTAGCCAGTACATGGAGATCCGTGATAAAAGAATCAACTGACCCACCTTCTTCTTGTCGTCTCTGGTTGAACCTGACCCGTTCGTATATTTTGTTCATGTGGCCTTTGAAGTGGTCGGTGAACTTTGCCACAACCATGTTAAAGTTTTGAGCTTCATCGGGCGAGAGTTTAAATGTGGCGATAATGTCCTCTGCTTTATCAGAGTGTCTACTGACAAGGGGTTGGCTTCTCATCTAGTCTGTAACGAGTGAACCGTCGAATCTATTTTTCCCATAATTCGGGCTGGTCGAATGTGAAGGGTTCTGGTGGGATTGCGTGGCTGTTCATCACGGTTTTTTGTGGGGTTTTATTTATTTTAGGCTCGATACTTTGTTTAACTCTCTCCGTATGTGTTGCTCACGTCCGTTTGTAGATCCCCTATTCTGACACCATGTTTTGTTAGCAAATGGGGCAAGACAAATTATATGTCGGGAGCAAGATGGCTGACTGCTGGCCTCGTTTTATTACCGTTCGCTGCGAGATGTTACATACTAGGGGGAGATAACTCCCACCAGTACAGAATGTCTGCTAACGTAACATTAACACAAAAAAATATATAAAAATCTAACTCCAATAAAGCCAAAATAATTATGGCTCTATTTATAAAGCCCATTCGTCCCAAAGGGGGATTCCAGCTACGAAGAAGAAAACCAAGATGGCGACCCAGACTAGTGTCACCACGTAGAGTCCAGATGGAAGCACTCAGACGATTACGAAGGAATACCCCAATTTCGGTATGTGTGTAAGTATGTGTATACGTGACCGTGACTCTGTGTGTCGTGTGTGCACGTGTATACACCCTTATACGCGTATTTCTGCCTGCGTGTGTATTAATAGAGATGTGAGCGAGGGGAAATGCCCAGCTTTACCGGTTCTGGTTGTGACACCCACAGAGAGAAATTTGGTAAGACGGACCGGATTTTCTTCGAAACATGAGCGTTTGAAGCAAGGGCATTCGAGAAACTGATACATTTAACATTTCAGACATGCAAAAACAAACAAATAAAAAACCCATAAAAACACGTTGTGGCCTTTTAAAATAAAAATAAAAATGAAACAATTTTGATAAATAGTGGTAGCCTTGATTAGTCTGTTTATTTCATATCAATCCTGTAACAGTTTGAAGAATTGAAGGAAAAGTTTTTCTTCATTTGAAGTTGTTTGTCTTTGAGTTAGGAATTTTTCTGGGTGAGAGTTCTGGATGTAACCTCAAAAGTCAAAAGTCTCGGAAAGAGACATGAATTTTCTAACAAGTCAGACAGCTTTTGTATATATTGAGGAGTATTTCAAAGGGTTTTTAGAGGGCATGCTATAGGAACAATCTCCCATTTGAAAGTTCAACATTTGCATCCGATTGAAACACCAATTAAGCAAGATTCCCTAAATTTCAATTTCTTCGTAAGACCCCCTAAAACCTAAGCCTTAGATTTGAGATATTTCTAGAATATTCGAAAGGAAATATAAAAGTGGCGCAAAACAGTTCTGTTCGGGGAATTGATTTTACCCGTCCTGAGAATCGTCTTCTTTTAGTATATGAATTTAGGTAAGTGTATTTGTTTATATATTTGTATAGGGTGGGCAAAAATAAGGGTCCTATTTTTAAAAATTCATAACTTTTTTATTTATTGATTTTTTTTTTTTTTTTTAGAATAAGTAAAGGACCCCTTCCGAAGCAAGCATGAGCCGTATTATCCCTAAGGAACGTACCCTCATTTAGAAAACATTATTTTTGCTTAAAAAACTCAAAACAGTGTAAAAAACAATACTTTAGTTTTTGTAAGTTTTAAGAAGTTTTTTTCGGCTAAAATTTGTTTTGTTTATTTCAAAAAATCTCGGAAGGGTCAGTCTACACACACATAAAGTTTGGTGAGTTTAACTTTTATTTTGTGGAAGTTATTCAAATTCAAGTTATTCAAATTTAAAGATAGGACCCTTATTTTGGCCCACCCTGTATATACAGAATTCACTTCTAAACAAACCGATCATTATGAATTTTAGAACACGGCTTTTCGGCGTATGGGGTCGTGATGTGGGCTATATTTACTTTGACTTTGTTTTGTGCAAAGGGGGGAACACTTCGTGAAAATTCTGATTTTTGTGAAATATTAACACTAGGTATTAGACATTAATTAATAAATATTCACCAAATTTCAGTTTCTTTGATGTATTTATAAATGTTTTTAAGAAGTATAATATGAAAAATTTAAATATTTCAGATTTGCATTGAATGTGATCCACGCCAATGAAGCAAGATTCCCTGAATTTTAATGTATTCTAAAGACCCATTAAGTCTTAAGTCTACATTTTAAACATTTTATAGAATCAAAATAATTTAATGGATTTTGATCAAAATTTGAATAAGAATTATAGACATAAGGTTTAGTTTAATTATATCTTGATTTTAATCGTTGTAATGGGGATATAATAGTGGTGTGAAACTGTTCTGTTCCGGGTATTAATTTTACCCGTCCTGGGACTGATATTATTCTGGTATATATATATATATATATATATATATATATATATATATATATATATATATATATATATATATATATATATATATGTGTGTGTGTGTGTGTGTGTATTATTAAGTTCAAATATATTGATGAAATGAAATTTAAACCAATAATTTTCAAAAGTGCTCAATATAAGGTAGAGCTTTTAAAATAAAATAGAATAAAATACTGCTAAACTTATATATCTATCGATAACGTAGAAAAAAGGAGCCATAGACATAATAGACAGATCTTTAACCGTGATAATAATGATAGAATTAATAATACGCAAGATAATAATAATGACAATAATGAATGTAACTGTAGAGATAAAAATGAATGTCCGCTACAAGAAAAAACGCTTCTTGGCCTTTTGGCTAAGATCAAAGTGTAGTATCTCTTCCGATGGATACTGTACCCCATAGACTGGTATTGTCTTGGCCTTCGGGGCTTTATTTACGCCGGTCTATGGGTCTGTCCTGTGCAGTTCTAGGAGGTCCACCCTCCCAGGCTTCGCCTCCTCTCTTTGGGGAGGAGGGAGGAGTAAGTTTATTGCTTACTGCCTGAGGCCCCCCTACCGAGGAATGCCGACGGGTCTACCCAGGCAATTTTTAAATCCCACATTCCCGACCTGACCTTGGGTCACATCTTACTTGTGGGAGTAAGATAAAAACTGGCCTTGTGCCTAACTCCTGGAGAGGAGTAAATCAATACAAGAAAAATGTTTAACTAAAAGTATAGTTTAATTATGAACCAGGTTCCCAAAAAATAATCCTAGTCTGAAAAAAAGGAATAAAATAGGTATTAGTTGTAGACACTTCAAACTGTACATCCGAGATAAATATAATAATGTCCTAGTGAATTCACCATAACATCCCGTAAGGAAACCTTACTTTCTGGTTTGACATAACAATTAAAACATCTCCGGCTAAGTATACAACTAAGATCCTTTAATACTTGTAATTAAACGAGGTCTTAAACTGATTAATTAAACTGATTAATATTAAACTGATTAATTAAACTGATTAATATTAAACTGATTAATTAAACTGATTAATATGTAATTTAAATTTATTAACCACAGTGAAGGATTGTGTGGACTGTAAAATTCAATAAGTCGATCTAACTAGATTATAGTTAGTACTTAAACTTAGAATTACTTTTAATGATTTATATATTTATTAATATCTTTGTCTTTTCCACCATTTTAATGCGCTGGTAACGATGAATTAATAATTTTTAAAATTCTAATCCGCTTTACTACTAAGTTAAACGTTTATTTGCATACTTGTTTAATCGTTTATGGTTTTGTGGATATACTCTTTGATGCATGCAAATGATGCATTATTTTTACACAATTTTGATGCTAAGATTATGATTTCATGAACCTTTGAAAATATTTATTTATTTATTTTTCATTGTATATAATTTATAGGTTTATATCTTCTAATTAACGCGTCTGTCTATGATTATTTATTAAACCCAATTAAATATAGTAGACAATTAAATTTGAATTATATTTTTCCTTGAGCATGCTTATAATTTTATTAATTCAGAAGTTTAATGTATGTGTGTGTGTTTAATGTGTATGTGTGTGTTTAATGTATGTGTGTGTGTTACATTAAGGATTGCCTTATGTCGAACAGCGACGTATAATGAACTAGTATTTTTTTGAATCGGGCGAGCAGTACAGGTCGTGGTGACACGAAATCTATAAAACAGAATAGTTCCAAGATTAAATCATCAGATAGGGTGACCTGTAAGGCTGAGTTAAGCAGGCCAAAGCAAAATAACACAAAGGGATACAAGTCGACATGACGCATGACGTCACGAATCGCGTTGAAAAAGAAACGAATATTTAACACTCAGTTGTCTATGGAACTCAAGGCGGGACAGATCACAAATAATGCTGTAATAACTAAAATGAAAACTTTGATAATCGCCAAAGAGCGAAAGCCCCCCCCCAAGATGTCTGTTCGTCGCGTCCACCCATTTATCATTAATAAAATAGTTAACTAATTATTTAAGAAAATACTAGTCTCTCTCTTTCTCTCCCTCTCTCTCTCTCTCTCTCTCTCATGTGTGAGCTATTTCTCTCTCAAAACAAAACTTTTGAACTCTCGGTCGTATTTTTGTCTATCTTACTGTGCGAGGAAAAGTTTTATTCATCTAGCTACACTTAAGAAACGATCGACAGACCACATAGACGTAGGAATTAATGCAGTGACCAGTAGGCGATCAAAAACGAAGGCGGCACGAGGAAGGGGAAAGCAGCGATGAAAAGACAAGAGAATTGTACACACATAGGTCAGCAATGAAGAAGAAGACGGTGATAAAAATGGATATCTCACACACATAGTATAATGAACGTTTCAGGCTGTCGCGCCATGATAAAAATGAAGACGAGAAACTAATCACTCAAGTGATGCCATATATCCATAATGAAGATTTGAGGTTGTCGCTTGACGAGCAAAAAAGAAGTAAGGAACCAAATAACTAATGAACGCGAAAGACGCGCAAAAGAAGCGAGAAGAGAAGAGTCTCGTATAAGAACTTTTTGGTCATGAAAACATTACATATGTGCAATTGTTAATTGTTTCCCTATAATATCTGTATGTGAATATGTAATATACAGTGAAATGTATGTGGAGGCGGTGGGTTTTCTATCCATGTCTAGCCGATGGAAGTGGATGTATTGTAATCTAGATTTAGCTTGCTATAAATTTGAGTATACGTTGTGTCTGGGCGTTGGATAGTGGAGAGGGGAGGTAAGAAAGATTTGTGCGTACTGTGTGGCGTGTGTATGTTTATGCATGTAACGATTGACACCTATGCGCTTCCAATGTGTAAGTGTACGTGAGTAGGAGGTGTTTTTTTTTTACTGGTCGGCGAAAATGAAAATAAATGACACGCTTAGAAAGTCTTTTCCCCGCCACCCCTATAGCTAACCCTAACATAACCCTAAACCCTAAACCCTAAACCCTAAACCCTAACCCCTTAACCCTAACCCCTTAACCCTAACCCTAAACCTTAACCCTGACCCTAACCCTAAACCTAACCCTAACCCTAAACCCTAGTCCCGTAGTGATGTACTAACATCGAAACGCAGCTTGATGCGCATAGGCTGTTCTAATGTTTATATAATTTGATTTATATATATATTCTTTGCCAATATGAACATCTGAGTGAAGGATCAGGCTTTTTTTCCGCCTGATGAAATCTTTGTTTCTAATAACTGTTGATCAATAATATCGACATGCTAGTGTAGCGGCTTTTTGTACATGTCTGTATAAATAAAAATAATCATATATAGTAATAATATAAAACAAATTTTATATAGGTAAAGTAAAATTCGTATAAAAAAATCCCGTCTTGAGCAAACTCTACGATACAATTCCAATTGCCCGTGTGAAAGCTTACTATTCAATATACACTAAATAGAGTTCAGTAATATTTATTCAGAAATGTAAAATAGCATTTACATCAAGTTTCGAAATAAAAAGCCCCAAAATATCATAAATTCCACGTACGTTTCAGGGAAATATTTTTTTATAGTTTTAATAAATGAGTTAGCATAAACTGAAAACATAACAAAAAATCATCCCCTCTCATCAGAAAATCACATCCAGTCAGTACGCCATGCAGAAGAATACATACATAAATTATCATGGAGTAAGAGAATCAATATGATAACACTAACAATTAAGAAATTAAAATCAGTGGAGTAATAAGTAGGATGATAATATCCCGCAATTTTTTTCCTTCTAATTCTTAATTGTTGTGGCTATCATATTAATTACAGATAACGCCAATGGCCGTTGTCAGCGATGAAATAGTAAATGGCTATTGCGATAATGTAAAGTGATTTGAAACGGGTATATAAAGAAGCGGTGAGTACTGAAAATCTGGAGAGACTCCAGGGAATACTATTTGTTGTTGCAAGTGAGCGACCAACAATACTGACCCGTGTGAGAACGACTAGTGAGTAAATAACAATAATAAAACTACGCACAAAATGTATGAAAAAGGCTGCAAAAAGGACACTAGAATAAAGAAATAAAATCGCCCTTGACAGCCGCAGAAGACAACCCGATTATAACAAACTACACGAAGTCGAGTTAGATAAGACCAAGGAAAACATAAAATGTAGACTCCGCGGACAAAGAGACGAAACGATAAACCGCACCATAAGAGAATTAAGTAAGCTAACTCAATAAGAATATAAAATACAAATGATTGGGTTGGAAAAGTAGTTCACTGTGAACTGCGCAAACTACAACACTTTAAACACAGACAAATGGTACAGATATAAAACGGAGCCAATATTTGAAAATGGAACTCTATAAAATGTAGACTCCGCGGACAAAGAGACGAAACGATAAACCGCACCATAAGAGAATTAAGTAAGCTAACTCAATAAGAATATAAAATACAAATGATTGGGTTGGAAAAGTAGTTCACTGTGAACTGCGCAAACTACAACACTTTAAACACAGACAAATGGTACAGATATAAAACGGAGCCAATATTTGAAAATGGAACTCTATAAAATGTAGACTCCGCGGACAAAGAGACGAAACGATAAACCGCACCATAAGAGAATTAAGTAAGCTAACTCAATAAGAATATAAAATACAAATGATTGGGTTGGAAAAGTAGTTCACTGTGAACTGCGCAAACTAAAACACTTTAAACACAGACAAATGGTACAGATATAAAACGGAGCCAATATTTGAAAATGGAACTCTATAAAATGTAGACTCCGCGGACAAAGAGACGAAACGATAAACCGCACCATAAGAGAATTAAGTAAGCTAACTCAATAAGAATATAAAATACAAATGATTGGGTTGGAAAAGTAGTTCACTGTGAACTGCGCAAACTACAACACTTTAAACACAGACAAATAGTACAGATATAAAACGGAGCCAATATTTGAAAATGGAACTCTATAAAATGTAGACTCCGCGGACAAAGAGACGAAACGATAAACCGCACCATAAGAGAACTAAGTAAGCTAACTCAATAAGAATATAAAATACAAATGATTGGGTTGGAAAAGTAGTTCACTGTGAACTGCGCAAACTAAAACACTTTAAACACAGACAAATGGTACAGATATAAAACGGAGCCAATATTTGAAAATGGAACGAAAATTTTGGGGGGGATATTCAAATACAAACAAAGAATCTCAGTAAGAAAATGGTAATAACAAACGAAGAATCTCAGTAAGATGAAAATGGTAATAACAAACGAAGAGGAAACAACCTACTAAATGGTAGACTTCGAAGTTCAAGTGAATCACAACGCGAAACCAAAGAAACGAGAAAAACTAAGTACTTGAAACTGGCCAGAACTCTGAAGAGTGTTGGCAATATGACAACCACCCTAACCCTAAGCCAAAATAGCAAGAATTGTAGCAGAAAGGATTAGAAGAATGATAAGCAGAAGAATGATTGTTGGCACTGGTGAAAACAGCTGGCATTTTAAGAACAATCCTAGTGTCCTGGAACCAACCCACATAACCAGATGACAATGGCCAACCAGACAAAAGTTGAAATAAAATGAGACAGAGGCCAAGCACAACTCGAAGGCGACATGAAACATATTAAGACGAGCCCAAAGTCAGACTATATGTAAGAGAACGACTATTACTCTCCGACAAAAAATAAAGAAACGCTCGCAATAGCACTAAGATCGGTTGGTATCTCGAAAAGTGGACGCGGAGGTCCAAAGAGAATGGACAGACCGAGCAAGGATAGCACCATCCGGATCGTAAGTAGGAAGGGAACGGAGAGCTTGTTCACACTTAGATTGTAAGGAAAACAACCGGTCGTCATCAGCGAGAAATAACCGATGCAAGACACCAAGTGATTACTGGAATCTAGGGAGACTTGCTGTCACTCAGATCTCAGAGAAAGTCACCAGTTTTTATCAGCGATATATAACTGGTAACAAATGGTGTGAAAACTAGAAGATATTAATAAGAATAATAACAGGAGGCAAAGAAAGATATCTTCAATATATATCTGCATAAAAATGCGAACACAGGGTGAATTTGCTTGACTTGAACACCTCCCCCTTTGCAGTACTATACATTTTGATTGTGGAGACGTCATCCTTACAGGCGCCTTAACGCGATGATGTTAACCCGGCTTCAAAGAATTCAACATAAAGACGCATTACCAGAATAAGAAAATGGTACGTTTCTGTGCCATTTAATGGATGTGCCTCCCACCGGAAACGTCACGTGTTCCGAAAACATTGAAATATTATTTTACCCCGCTTGTGGTCTACAATTTTGTGTTATGCTCAGGTGGGCGGATAACGAGTTAAAAGATAAACGCAGAGTATAGGAGAAGAAAATAATAAATTCGAAACCAGCTGCCGTCCGACACTCGATAAAGTGTCGAGTTTGCACTCATTGAAAATATGTAGAATGCACCAAAATGCGTAATAAACAAGATTAACAAAAATGAATTAAAAAAATGACTTATTCGATTAAATTAGATTCTTATAACCTAAATAATTAAGTATTTCGGTGTTTCTAACGATATCAAACAAGCCGCGCGTGGCCCCCCTCTGTATGTGACTCGATGTGGCGAGTGTAAAATGCAATAAATTTGGGCAATTTGGGGCATTTTTGACCCCCTGGGGGCGCGAACCAGAATTTTCTAAGGTCAAGGATGCTCATTTTATATCCAAAACAATTGCCTCTACATTTTGGCCAAGTTTAAGAAAAATTGAATGGATGGATCAAACGTTATGGGAGAAAAGGGTCACTTTTTGCCATTTTGGGGGCTTTTGACACCCTGGGGGCGCGAACCAGATTTTTCCCAAGGTCAGCGATACTTATTTTCTATTAGGAACAATTGCCTCCACATTTTAGCCAAGTTTCAGAGAAATTGAATGGATGGATGAAAAGTTATGGGGTAAAAAATGTCATTTTTGCCATTTCGGGGCCTTTTGACCCCCTGGGGAGCTAACCAGATTTTTTTTCAAAAATCGGAGAATGTCACTTTCCAACCTGACCAAAGTTACAACTTCATGCAAAATTTCAGAGAAATTCAATGGATGGTTGCGGAGAAAAATCCGGACGGATGGGCGGACGGACGGACGGACATGCCTGAAAACGTAAGTCCCCCGATTTTATAAATCGGGGGGACCAATTAAGTTATTCTGTGTTTCTAACAATATCAAATTAAGTATTTCTGTGTGTAGAATTTTTCGAAAAAAAGATAAACTGATCTAGGAAACGGCGGTCTCTCTACCAGGCATTATCTAAAGAAACGACGAATAAAACATCTTCTCAAAACCTGGAATCCGAATTCTTTTATCGTTTAAAGAGTTTTATTCCCAGAAAACAGATACACTACATTAGACGATCGACAGCCGAGAAAAGAGATAAGACGATTAGAAGAAAATCCGCGGCACAACGCAACGAATAAGAATATCGAAAAGAATTCAACGCGGCTACGAAGAGCAGAACAGAAATCAAAGGAAAATGTTCAATTAATTTTGTTAAAAAAACGTAAAAAGACGTTTAAAAAGAATTTATGAGCATCGTCTTGTCGATGGGCCACATTGAAAGAGTGTAAAATATGCGACAACAGCGTCTGTGACCAATAACGCGGAAACCGGGAGGACAACTAGTCGAGAAGGAAATCTCGATATAACACTTGCGACCAATCATCACTTACTTTGTGGAGAGAGTGCTCTACAATGTATAATCCACATAAGAAGATCGTCTTGAAATTTAGGACTCATTCTCCTGAAAGCGAGAACTGATTATACCTTTTCCATCCCTTCTATCCCCTCCATCTCTGTCTCTTCTCGATTGTGTATCATTTTTATTTGTAATGGTTGATTATTTTGAGGGCGATGTAAACACAAATCTGAACATTTAGAGAGATGCCACCCTATATGTAAGCGTGTATGAAACACAAATACTTTCTTTTTACGCGTTCCTTAAATGCTAGCTTCACCAGGAAATGATGAAATCATTTTTAAGTAAACGCTACAGATAGAAATGGTGTCTGGATGTTAGCAGATGCTGACTATTTAAACGGAAAACCGTTATCTTTTTTTTGTTAAATTGTCAGACAAGAATAAGTTTATCTAAAAATCGACCAAATTTAAATTTGGGGTCACGAGTATAATCGAAGAAGCTGTCGACACCTTTTAACATAGTTTTTCGTCTCTTTTCTGCTTCTGGGGGAATGGATGTTCCTTCCTTTAAGTGTAATCATTTATCAAACTACTTATTTGTGAGATGTCGAAACACGCGAATTGAAAAGTGGAAAGTAAAAGATATACATTTGAAAAGTTGGAATGAACCAAGAAAACAGATCCGTAAATTCTTGTCAGAAAATGGGATTAGCACAGAAGCATTATTTACACGAAAACGATGCCGACAAGCGGCCATTTTTATTTCTACAGATTTGATTGGCTGATAAGTTCTGTAAATATTTATGCAAAACACGGCATCGCTTTAAGCGTCGATCACCCACGTCTTTTGTTTGATAAATGAGATAACGACTGCCTTTGTGCCAAGGATTCATTGCATGATGATAAACGATTAAGCGATAAAAATGATATAATAATTAGAAAGGCAAAAAGTGAAAACTAAAAAAATCTATATACATATATGTAAATGAATAAATGCGAAAGTTGTTTCCCATCTATCTTAACTATATAAACATAAACATTAACTAGACTCATTTCATTCTAATAATACAAGAATGTTTTAAAATATCGTACTTATAGGAATCTAAATATATCGATATTGCTCATTTGCATATTTATTTATTTTTATGTTTATAATGAAGGAATATTTTCTAATATACATTTCTAATTTGTATTGAAATCTTTCTTCTATAAAGGCAATCGTTTTATCTATAGTATTTTTTTAAAAATTATTAATAAAATTATTTAAATATGTTTTATTAAAAAATCGATAGAGTTTTTAAAACTTTTAGATTTTCATTTTCAAGGGAGATAATTTATATGAAACTTCCGTCAAATGTCGCTTAGATATGGCAAACAGATACTACAGTCCTCCCAGGAATCACCTCCTCTGTAAGAGCTCAAAATTTTTGCATGAAATATTATAAATATACATAATCTGAAAGTTAAACTTTTTTCACTTATAATGTAAACCAATAAAATTGAATTTTTTGTTTAAATTGTAAGTTTTTTATTTAAAGTTTTCTTTCACTTCTTAATAAATCCTGTTATAACCCCCCCCCAATAAATAACTAATTATTAAAAAAAACAGCCGTGCTGGCTTTTCTTTCTTATTATTTTCTTATTATTTCTTTCTTATTATTATATTAATTTCTACTTGAGTCACGTAAATTATTTAGAGTAAAATAGGTTCCGGCATTACTTATAAACAACTTATATATATATATATATTTTTAACTTAAACCATGTTTTAGTAACAAAAACAACAACTTAGGGTCTTCAATGTTTTATTTGTTATGCCAAGTTTCACTGTACACGTGAAACAGCGAAATAAAAATTGGGTCGAAAAAATAT
>OY744528.1:128532854-128602854 GCA_963556195.1 Sepiola atlantica | reverse complement strand
GTTAAGGACAGGGGAAAAAGTTGGTATATTTCTTGTTTAAACTACTTGATGATTCAATAAATGTTCATTTTTCAGTTTTTATTCTCATCTTTATTTCATTTTATAATTGCTCTATCTCGTATATTGAGCATTGCATATTCTTGATAGGATTATTTGTAATATAATATCTTATCTTTATCATCTCTCTATTATATATATATAGTACAAAGGAACGGCCCGAAGAGACTCGTTGGAATTATAACTATTTTTAAATCGTATTTGATAAATAAATATTTGCTGTTATTCGTTTGGCATTTTGTCCTATTTTTTAATATATATGCAATAGTAAGTAATAGAAGTAATACGTGGTTCATTTAATGCCGAAAGTAAATCTAAGGTCCACATTCTGCTCTCCTTATGCCAGACGGATGCGTAGGTGTTGCGTAATGTTTTGTGGCAGAGACTGCGGGATGGGCATTACAGCTTCAATTTATCATTTTAATACATCTTGAAAAATGCATGAATACATATCTTCTCCCTCTAGCCGAAGTAGTAGGGTAGACTGTGCAGCTTTTATTAATTAATTAGTAAAACGTAAGTAGAAGTAAGATATATATATATATATATATATATATATATATATATATATATATATATATATATATATATATATATATATATAAATATATATATATATTAACGGTTTTGAGTTATTTAATTCTGAAGCACAATATCGATTGCAAACGATAATATTTTTATTTTTATTTTCTTTTAATCATGGGGGCGTGGTGTTTTCCGCACTGTATCACAGTCTAAATAAACGCAACATATGCGATTGGATTTAAACTAGACTTTAAAAAAAAAACTGAGTTCACCCCAAACAAGGCAACTGTAGATGTAAGGGGCCACTGAGAATTAGGGTGAAAGTTTAGGGTATCATCTTAAATTGGGAGCTGTGCAGCGAGATGTTTGTTGACATTAGGTTTAAATGTCTGCATGTGGGTACAGTCGAAGAAACAGGAAGCAGGGAGGGAGTTCCAAAGGCCGGCAGCTCGAGGAAAGAAGCTATTGGAGTAGAAGGCTCACCGGAATCTGGGGCCCTCCACATTGAATGGCTGGGGTTCTATTGTTTGATATGCAATGACCTTGTGCCAGACTAGACTATTCGGAATATTGGAATATTGGTTGTTTCCGATAAAATTAAAATGTGCCCCCCCTCCATAAAAAACACGCAAATACACGTAAGGTGGGGAGGGGAGGAGGGGGGTACATACGTGATTAAGAAGATAATCAAAGTAATGATGCAACCGGAAAAGAAGGCCGACCGCTAGTCGGTGGCTTTCTTCTGTTCCTAGGTCGTCGGCTGATGCGCACATTTCCCTCACCTATCCCCCCTCCCTCCCTCCTTTTCTCTATGACAAACAGATCTGTACATAAATATGAAATAAAAACATGTCCCCGAAATAGTCGGCCTGACACGCCTAAGTTTGAAATAACATGTTCCTACGTTTCTACGGCTGAACGTTGAAAAAGCATTTTTAGATGCGCTCAAACATCGTCTCCATTTGATGCCCGTCGTTCCGTCTGTCACACTTAAGTTTGAAATAGTATTTCCATCGCTAAACGCGCAGATTGAATGGACGCATCTTAGGAACGGATCCGTTCGTGTCAGCGTTACGGTGCGTGTGCGGGAGTAAGTACCATCCTGGTAGCAACAAAAAACGTGGATTTTTTAGTGAAATAATTTGTGATGAGGCGGCAAAATAGATGCGAAATAAGTAAAGTAAGTCAGAAATAATTATCAAAATGTGCCATTAAAACTTACCCCCTGTATTATAACTCTTAATACGTCTCATATATATATATATATATATATATATATATATATATATATATATATATATATATATATATATATATATACATTATATATATATATATATATATATATATACATTATATATATACATTATATGTATTATAACTCTTAATACGTCTCATATATATATATATATATATATATATATATATATATATATATATATATATATATATATATATATATATATATATATAACGTCCACTTCTGCCTAGCGCCACATATTTACAGAAATAGCTGAATAAAGATTTATCTAACTTAAACCTTATTTCATGTACGGCATTTTATTTATTGCACAAAAGTTGATTCAAATTGTTTTTTCAGCTGTTTGCATTTTTAATTGTTAGAATCGCTTTCCACTTTTGCAACAAATAAAATCTTTTTCATCGTTGAAGACGAAAAAAGATGAAATGAAAAAGAAATCGGTTTGAAGATTTTTATTGGGCGGAAACAATAAAAGTTTTCTTTTATCTTTAAAAATGTTTTCTTTTGTTAGTTCTTAGCAACTTCAAAAGAAGAAACTGCGTGTTTTGAATTGTTTTGAATTGTTTTTAATTGTTTTGAATTACAAAAAGGTTTTCTCCTGGAAAGATTGAAAAGAAAAGTGGATTGTTTTATGACGACGTTTTGGTGTCTAAATATTTGCCAGCTTGAAGCAAGAAATCACTTAACACAAAAGAGTGTTTGGAAATATATTCTTTCAGAGTGAAATAAGAATTAGTCACTTTTCTGTGACGCATGCGTGACGTGTCTTTATTGGTATAATGGGCCGCTAGTCTCATATATGTCTCTCTGGCCACTACTGTGGGTTACACGTGAACATTTCCACTGCTACATGTGAGTTGCTTAATAAACCTAGTGTACATGAAAACACGGCTAAAATGGTTTTGGTTTAGAATAGTTATGCAATCCGCCGACATTCTAACTCTGCATGAAAATGCCAGAGACATCTTTCGGCTGGTTATAACAAAAATGTTGAATGTTCACAAATTTACGAGGGACAACTAAACTGGGCGACCACTTATCAAGGCTCGGGGAAGGGCAATCGAGGATAAAAGTTAAAGAAATTGTCAGTTGGACTATAACCGCCTCCACGACAAGATAAAAAACAATGGGTTTGACGGGCAGAAGATTACTTAAGAGGAATTGATTATCCAAGAGGACGGCTCAACAAGTGTTTGTTTACATTAGACTTCAAGACGCTTATGCTGTAGTCGGTTGAGAAGCAGACTCGTGGTATCTTGTTCCACAGATTGGATATTATAAGAAAAAGAAACTTTGTTCATGGAAGTTTCGTTTTGTTTTTGGTAAAAAGAGAAAAGAAAGTCCTTTGCTGTGGTTGTAGCTAGATGAGTTCTTGCTGTGAATGTTTTACAGATGGTATGAGGGATTGGAGCTCAGTCGAACACCTACCATGAAACTTACGATACAGTAGAGAGATGGCTAGCAACATCTCTTCTGTGTGAAATGGGCTGTAGGGACGAGGAGAAGAGTCATCTCCAACTAGATTGCGAACTCGATTTTGTACTCTGTCTAAACATATGAAGAAAGAAATCATAAAGAAACCCATGGAAAATCAACTTCTCTGGACCAGAACAGAACCGACTCAATACAGAATGTATTGCACACACAAAAGGTCCGATATCTTTTCAGATAGAATTTGAAAACAATAATGAATAATGAAGTAATTATTAAAACCTTTTTAACTATTTTTTATTAAAATACTTAAGATTATTATTGATGCATCTCCGATGTTCATTACTACGGCGAAACTGCAGTAAAGTGCTTAATTAAGCCCGTTTTAACTGTTTAATGTGTATGTACATATAATATTATTAGGTAATATATATATATATATATATATATATATATATATATATATATATATATATATATCAGTATTTACTTCAACAGTGCTCAATACGTGAGTAGAGCTTAATATTATGAAAATATATATATGGCAAGTAAGCTACACAAAAAGGTTTACGGGCGATTCCCACTGGAAGGCATTTAGAATGATTTTTCCTTCAGGAAGGAAGCATCAACGTTTCTGTGTAGCTTACTTGCCATACTTACCTCCCGCGGGCTTGAGTGATCGGGTTTCTTGATGGACAAATTAATCGACCGATCGAAAAAATGTTAAAACACATGAGTTGGAGGAAAAGGGCAGTTCTGATGTCAACCATGTCGGTGTAAGCGAGAAGTGCAAATGAAAGTGGGTAGGAGTGTTGATGCGGGGCAGACCCTAAACCCTAACCCTAACCCTAACCCTAACCCTAACCCTAACCCTAACCCTAAACCTAACCTTACCACGAGAAGGAGACTGAAACAATTCCTCCAAAATGGTAGTTGCTGAATTAAAAAAAAGAAATAATGAATGGAATTTCGGTGAAGAGATTTAGGTACGGATAACGGGTGGTAAGACTGGGAAATGAACTAAGCCTGCGGACCCCGCAAATCCCACGCGAACTTAAAATCCATCTCGATATAAGCATGCACTCTTTGCCTTTAGACAGATATTCTTCCACAGTCGTTGGAAAGTCGCTATTCCCAAATCTGACTTAACAGAATTCTTAGCATCACCTCCGATAAAACTAGGATAGAATGTTGCTTATGCATTCACACAGTGTTGGGAAATGAATTTCTTATGTTATTTCCCTACAAATTGTATCAACGTTCCATATATAAACTGATCAAACTGTTACATTATAACTGTGTGGATAATTTTTTTTTACTTTTGATACCTTGTGTGTGCCTGTTCATTGTTCGACGACCTGCATTGTTCCGTGATCTAAGAACATAGTGTGAGGCGACGGGGACCACTATGAAACCCGAACGACAACTGATGGTGTGCGTTAAGAAGGTGACACAAATAAACAGACAGACAGACACATGTCCGATATTAGTATAGGTCAACTTAATATAGCCTATGGAACGACCTTAGGGATATCTTATATGCATGCGGAGTTTAGTTGAACTACATTCAGTAGTTTCCGAGTCTGTAGCGAACAAACAGACAAACATATTCCGCGTTTCATTTATTAGATCTTGTCCATTAAATATTCAAATCTTTTTTTAAAAAACTCGCTTTTCTCGTCTTCTTTGATTCTATTTGCAAACCACATGTTTTAGTATTTTTCATCTTTTAATAAATACGTATTCATTTGTCTTACTACTAGACTGGATCTATTTCAGTCCGCATCTTCGTGTTATCCTCCTAGCCTCGCTTCAAACCCACTCCTTACAACGGAGTAACTTCGGCCCTGATAAAATGTCTATCATTTGGACAACTTTCAAAACATTATTGTTTTATTTAGAACCATTACTGTTGGCAACTGAATAGATTCTTTGAATTCAATAGCGGTCGATTTCCAACTCCAAGTAATGTTATCAAAAGACTAGACACTGGCCAAAATAGCGGCAGTTCCATTTCTTCTCTCGTTTCGCTGCGAGGAATGCGGTAAGCCTTTGTTAAAAGGTTTACCACACCCCAAACTAAGATAACATTCGAAGAAGGAAGAGCTTGATAATTTATGGCATATTTATGAGATATTACGCAAATAGTTGGTGAGTTTGACCCTGAAAAAAGATCTTATCTCTACTCATACCAAATGTGACCGTGTCTTTCGGTGTCGTTCACTTGTAGAATACGGGGAATGTTGCATGAGACAGCACAACACGTGATATCTTTCCAGAATTACGCTATGGATCATATGACACATATTAAGAATACGTTTTGGGCTAAGCGTAGAGGATTAGCGATCTTGATGGACAGGCTTTTACCTCAGGAATCAAATTAGCCCTAAATATGAGTAGTCGATTTTGGTACATTGGATACTTGAAATAGTTAAATAATGAGCGGTTGTCTAAAAGTTAAATAATAGTTAAATAATAAATAATCTATATATTAATACGATAGCGTGTGGGTTCGTGTGTCACGCTTCCGGCAAAAGCTCTGCGCATGCGTGCCGCATCTAAATTTTGAAAAACATTCAACTAGCCTGCGTTTAGGAATATTTACATGTATTTCCCTCTGGCGCAATGGTTAGCGAGGTAGAATGTTTACTTCGGCCCGACTGGTTTATAGTTCGATCCCAACCAACCTCTAAGATTTTTATTCTACATTTCGAGGGGAAGGGGAAAAAAATAATACAATTTTTTTATCACCCGGTTAAAAACTACTTTTTTGTGTTGCTTAAAACTTAAAACTATTTTTTGGTTTTTTGTTGGCGTTTTTAATGGCATTGTCTATTTAATTACGTTGACTGCTTAAAAAGTAGGGTATCGGCCAGTATTATTTTGTTGTTTTTTTTTTAACGGATGGCATATCAACCTTTTTTAGTAGATATGCGCAGTGTCCATCGTACACGAGTTACTATTTTAAACAATTATTTCACTCTTATCCAGAAGGGAGGTGTGGCTCATAATAAAGCAAGCGTAACTTACTAACAAATAGAGGGTGCTTTGTTACATTAGGACCCGTATTGAAAACATCATTTCGTGTAATTTACACGGGTTCCGCTAGTATACAATAATAATATAAAATAATAAAGTTAAATAATAGTTAAATAATGAGCGGCTGTCTAGAAACTAAAGTTAAATAATAGTTAAATAATAAATAATATACAATAATAATCATATACAATAATAAAGTTAAATAATAGTTAAATAATAGTTAAATAATGTTTAGAAACTAAAGAGAAGGGTGCTCGACTGAGCTCCAATCTCTTGTTCCTCCTTGTAAGATATTCACAGCGAAACCTCGTCTTTTTACCACAGCTGAAATAACTTTCTTTTATTCCTTCGTGTTCGTAGCGTCAGAGTTTCTTTCAAAGAACTTCCAATAGCTTCCCTGTCCGTTATCAAATCCAATGTCAACAAGTACTCATCATAATCCGTCCCATAAGTAACTCATGTTTGCTCACTCATTTTCAATCCTCTCATTGTATTCTTCATCATTAAACCGACAATCCATCAATCTAATTAACGCTTATCCTCGGGTGGCTGTTGACTTTGACAAGCGGTGACACACCAACAAAATAAATATATAATTTAAATTGTCGTAATCTCCGGTATTCGACGTGTGATCAACGTTCCAGTTTCCGATCCCGAGACTACACCTCGAACCCAAACCACAGAAGAGCGAAGAAAAGATCGACAATCATGGCTCCCATCGAAGGGCAACGAAACCACATACGCCAATGAATATTAGTCGAACAGAAAACTACGGCGAAGGAATGAAGAAAGTAGAAAAAAAAGGAGGGAAGTTGACCTTTGTTGATGGAAACAACGTGACCGCCACTGGAACTTCGTTACGTAGTATGCTTTTTTCAACTGACACCGTATTAAATGCAACAACGTGTTTGCCACCATATCTTTATCGCGTAGTAGTCTTTTCCCCAACAACACCGTTTTCAATACTGACCTTGGGAACAATGTGATCGCCATCGGAACTTAGTTATGTAGTAGACTCTGCTCCAATAACACCGTTTTCAATACTGATTTCTATTGCTCAATGATTCTAACCTTTCGGGTATTAAAACACTCCTGACAACTGCTACTAGGCTCGTCTTTTATGGAGGGAAAGGACGCCGGTCACACGTCGTCGATCCGCATAAATACTTTGGTTCCAGCGTGCACTGGTTCATTCTCACATCCACGTTCGGCACATCAGGCAGAGACGAGACCTTTAATGGCGAGGCTTGAAATAAGCAAAGAATACCACAAAGTGAAAAATGAAATTCGGACAGGATTCGAACCTGTGTCCAGAGGAGAGACCGTCTAATATGAATATCGTCTTGGCCCATTTGACTAACGGGCCAGACAATTTTCTATTCTTTTAATGAACTTAAAATAATAGCAAACGAGTGACACATTTTGGATCGATCAAACTATGACTTATTCCCCTGCTTTTTAGTTTTCGGTAATTAATTAAAATGTTACAGGTTATCAGATTATCTTGGCCGGACTAAGTAATTAAAAAAAGTGTTATTATATTGTGAATAACATGGTACAACAATAACAAATGAAAATTGGCTTATCAGAAGCAACGTTTGGCTTGTTAGCTTACAGGCCATTTGAGCCTGACTTTGAAAATCTGACCAGATAACTTTATATATATATATATATATATATATATATATATATATATATATATATATATATGTGTGTGTGTGTGTGTGTGTGTGTGTTTGTGAGTAAACATACACGCAAAGGCATGAATTGAGGATCAACTGATCTTTACACATGAAGCTGGTCACAGCTGATCTTTTCGCCATATTCAAGTTCAGCATGAGAGACGTTCGAGGATGTGTGTGTGTGTTTTTTTTTAACTGCCTCGGAATCTCACTGTTTATAAACTTTGTCGAACGAATGCTAAACGAATACTCAGATTGAATAATGTATTTAGGAGGGATGCTAGCGTTTGCATAACATCTACTGTCACTAGATAAACTAAGCTAATCTAAATTCTTTCTCTCACTCTCTCATATATATATATATATATATATATATATATATATATATATATATATATATATATATATATATATATATATAGTAAGCAATGAAAATATATATGACAATCAAGCTACACAGAGGCTCCCGTATTTCATCCCCGGGGGGAATCGTCAGGCTAAATTCCCCCCGGGGATGAAACACGGGAGCCTCTGTGTAGCTTGATTGCCATATATATTTTCATTGCTTACTACCTAGCTCTGCTTACGTATCGAGCACTGTTGAAGTAAATACTGAAAACTGACACATAAAAAATTATATCTCCTTATAATAGTTTATGTGGATACATGAAGTACTAATATATATATATATATATATATATATATATATATATATATATATATATATATATATATATATCCATCTCCCTCTCTCTTTACTCTGTCTGTCTGTTTCGCTAGATATTTTGTACTCATACTCACTTTAAACAGGGCACAATTCCACTTAGACGTAAGGAGTTACTGTGAATTAGAGGCCATGCCCACAGGGGCACCCTAAGTGGGGAGTTGAACAGTGAGATGTCTGTTTGCATTACATTAAAATTTTTGCATGTTAGTACAGTTAAGAAAGCAGAAAACAGGGAGGGAATTACAAAATCTAGCAGTTCGAGGGATGAAACTATCAGAGTAGAAATCTCTCCGACATCTATGTACCTCTACAATGAAGGGGTGGGATTTTGCTGCTCTTCGGATTAGTCGGAGGTATTTACATCGAGGGAGCACCAGTGCTATGAGTTCATCGGAATACATTCCATTAAAGTACTTGTAAAGCAAAGTTGCGGCGATGGGACAGGGGTTGGAGCTTGGTTGACAGTGCGGGACCTATTAGATTGGAGACTCTTTTGGGGACACTATTCAATAGAGAGAGACTAGTGGATGGTGCACCAGCCCAGATGTGACAACAATATTCCATGCATGGGCGAATAGTGGCTTTATAGAGATATAGGATGATGTCAGGTGTGATAAGTTTTCTAGCACGGTAGAGGGAGCCCACCTTCTTTGCTGCAGCCTTGGCAATGTCTTCTATGTATTTGTTCCAACTCGTGTTACATGTGAATGTTAGACCGATGAGTTTAAATGATGAACTCTCAGCTATTGTCCATGGTAATCGGTAGCTGAAAAGTTGAAGAAAAGAATGTTACCATCCATTTACGTCCCCATTCCACTAAAGACTTGAGGTCATTTTCGAAGGTTTCAGACATTTCCTTGTATATGTGCACATTCGTGGTATAGAGCGTAGTGTCATTAGCAAATATGCCCATCTCGGACACAATTTCATAAGTAGATGTCGTTTATAAAAATCAAGAAAAATAACGGTGTAAGGATCGACGAGTGGGGCACAGCCGTATTAATTTCATTTTGTTTAGATGTACGCTCATCAAGGACAACCAGGATCTGATATTATATTAATTATTCGTCCAGTAATACCGTACAATTTAATTTTCATGAGAAGACCTTCATGCCAGACCTCGTCAAATGTTTTGCATATATCAAGGGCTACCGCCGTTGAGTCTCCAGCCTTCTCCGCTGCATGGTATATACATTCAAAGATGATCATTAGGATATCCGCCAATTACTGTGGTGGACCAAGTACGTGGATTTTGGCGCTAGTATCTAAAAAGAGTGAAGCATCTATATATATAGAAACTCAGTTGAGCAGGGTACAGTCCTGGGTCGAAGGAGAGCAGTAGAGGAAATTATAAGTAACTAACGTTGTGTTGCAAGGTTAGTCTAACGCACATGAAGGTCTGATCGTCTGATTCTAGATTTGGCTCCCTAGTCAAGGGAGAGGCTATTATGAATATAGACTCCAAGTTCGTGCATATGTCTGGCTGAGTCCTTACGGCAGAGTGAGAGGTATATACGAACATAAAAAATTAAGAATTCTAGAAGCCCTTTACATAAAAACAAACATCCCACAAGCAATAATGTTAATTACAAAACTAGTCACAACATTTTAATGTGCCCAGTATAGTAATTACCCATGCCAAATTCTTAGTCGCTAAACAATCAATTTTAAAAATTTTGCACGTGCTGACCACGTAATCAGGTACGCATACAACATCTCATCCATAGAGACAGTTATTTTCAAGTCATAAAACATCAACACTAAAGACATAGTTGTAAACACACCAAGACGAAACAAATCGAAACTAATCGCGAAAATAAAAGAAAAATAGAACAAGAAAAACATGAACTTACATGCACTCATTTAACGGAAATACTAGATGGACCATTAGGAAAATTGAAAAAAGAATCTTATCAAGCAAAAACACTCCGTTTTATTTAATTATGTTTATATATATATATATATATATATATATATATATATATATATATATATATATATATATATATATATTATTATTATTAATGACAATATATGTATTAGCATATAGCATCAGATCCT
This sequence comes from Sepiola atlantica, assembly GCA_963556195.1. Classification (NCBI taxonomy): domain Eukaryota; kingdom Metazoa; phylum Mollusca; class Cephalopoda; order Sepiida; family Sepiolidae; genus Sepiola; species Sepiola atlantica. The sequence goes on along the minus strand of OY744528.1, from coordinate 128,592,071 downwards.
TTTACTTTGTAGTCTCCTTAAAAGATTTAGCTCAATGCTTGTCAATTATTGATGACAGAGCAAATATAAGTCAGTTCATATCATATTCCAATAACCATGGTTTTATTTTATTATTTTTATTTTTTCACATTTCCAAAAAATATAAAATTTCTGTGAGATATAATTTTTACGGTCCGTTTCATTTGTCTTGTGCTAAAGTTACATCAATGTTTATTTAGGTCATTTGGGTACGAAACTCATTCAAGTTCAACATTTTAGAGCTAGTTTCATAATGTCAGCCGTCCATTTAAGCAACTATTAAAATTATTATACTTCGGTGTTTTTGTGGAAGATATATAGTATTTACTAATAAATATTTTCCATCAATATTAAGATAAGCTTAATTTACCAGAATTCTTCACTCAAGTAGTAAGATTCTAATTAAATGCGAAACTAAGGGGGGATTTTTCACTCACGACAAAGATATCTTTCACTTACCTAGACATGATTCCAAAATACCGAAGGGAGCTATCAAATATTGATTTATTTATTTTATTTCTTAAAGTATTATGAGGATTCAAAAGTAGTTTTTTTACGGGCATCTGTACCTAAAATTAATCTTGACTACGTTTTAAATCTAATTCGCATAGCGACAAGCACAATTGTAAATACTAGGTTTCAATTTAATTTCATGCTTATATTTAATATTAGGTCGTGTATATTCTATTATTTATTTATTAATATGTCTATTAATATACATATACGAAGATGTTTAGTATCTATTAATAAATCGTTTCCATATATATATATATATATATATATATATATATATATATTATTTCAGTATAACATGTACGATGAAACTTGGTGTTTCTTTTTCTTCTAAAACCTAAATTAAGTGAAAATGAGTTGTTTAGGAGTAATGCCGAATCCCATTTCACTCTAAATAATTTACGTGACTAAAATAGGAATTAACCCATCCTTGTTTATTTTTCTACTACCACACCGCTATGGTTCCAAATATCGAAGGGGGCTATTAAATATTTATTCATTTATTTTATTTTATATTTTATAAAATGATTTTTAAAAAATACCTCATTTTTAAGTATTATGAGGATTCAAAAGTAGTTTAAGGACATTTCACTTTAATCCAAGAATTTTTTACTCTTTGTGATTTTTTTCTGATGATTTTGTAGTGTTGCAGAGACGATATTGATATAAAAATGTTGTTTGGCACAAGACAAATGAAACGGACCATAAAAATATATCTGACAGAAATTTTATATTTTTTGGAAATGTGGAAAAATAAAAATAATAAAATAAAACCATGGTTATTGGAATATAATATGAACTGACTTATATATATATATATATATATATATATATATATATATATATATATATATATATATATATATATATATATATAAATATATATATATATATATATTTCAAATTATATATATATATATTTATGTGTGTAATCAAAACGAACAGATTCCTATTCTTCTATAATGGCCTGTTTAACCTACATTTCGCTAAAAATTCAACCTTTTCGTATTCTATACATTCTTAAAAAACAGCTTTTCTATTTCAAAAAATGTGCCCCACACGACCCAGCGTACCATTCATTGATAAAGGCCTCATTAATGATTTGAATATCTTGTCCTCCTTTTTTATATTAAATCTTATAAACTGTAATTTCATCCAATCTAAACATATCTATCTATCTATCTATCTATCTATCTATCTATCTATCTATCTATCTATCTATCTATCTATCTATCTATCTATCTATCTCTATCTCTCTCTCTCTCTCTCTCTCTCTCTCTCTCTATATATATATATATATATATATATATATATATACATATATATATATATATATATAATATTTATGAATAAATATTAAATTATTTATACCTACAGACGCTAGCGTTTCAAGCTTATTGCTCTCATCAGTGCAGGGAAGTAACAATTTCAGACGGTCGGGAGGCGCGAACCCGGTACAGCCATATCCACTCGGCCCACGGAAACTGTCACGTAATTTAGGGAAATTAAGATCTATATGTACCTAGAAGCGGGCACAGATAGAAGACTAGTCGAGAGTGTTCGACGAACGTATTCGGAACTTTGCATTAGAGCTTTTTGACAGTCTATTTTTAACTTCCCCGAGAGTGCACAACTTTAATTTCTTAAAGGGGCTTAGTATAATATTTATGAATAAATATTAAATATATATATATATCGATCTATCTATCGATGTCTATCTCGCTATATATGAAATAAAAAAATCATATATTTATAGATATATATAATATCTATAAATAAATATTAATTATTTATTACCTACAGATATAGATGTTTCATGCTTACACAATCTCCAGTGTAGGATGTTAATTTACGACGGTCGGCGGGCGCGAACTCTGATCACATATCGCCACTGAATCGCAGTCAAGAGCCTTACCTGTTGGTCACCACAAATTAGCTTTGAAGTTAGGGGGAATTTAACTTTGTAAATGCCAAGTCGATCTACAACAATAAACTGTGTTGGGTCTCGCAATGAAACTAGTAGTACTGCTTGTTATTAAACTCTCTCAGAGTGCCCAGCCCTAGTAAAGGGAGCTATATAATTAATATTTATAAATAAATATTAATTATTTATTACCTACAGACATCGATGTTTCATGCTTACGCAATCTTCAGTGCAGGAAGTTAATTCCGATTTATATATATTAATTTATTAATATAAAATTAATCAAATATGTATATTAACGAAAAATACGTTTTATAAAGTTAAGGGCGATCTTCTGCAATCTTCTGCATTAAAATGTGTCACTTAGGAAGTGAACAAATATAATAATAGCTAAATAACAAACGTTACCATCACCAATAAAACAATTACATAAAATACATCAAATATTTAGGTGATAAAAACCGAACATATTTCCAGGCAAGGCGTCATAGTCCGGAGGTAAAACTCCAGACTATGTACATCAACATCGAAAATTCGATCCTTGTCTAAGTTAGCCATGCTGATGACGGCTGTGAGTCAGAAACACATGCCCATGGATTACTTTTATGTACGTATGAATTTAATAAATATATATATTAAGAAAAATACGTTATATAAAGTTAAGGGCGACAAATGATGCAATCTTCAGCATTAATATGTATCACTTAGGAAGTGAACAAAAAGTATAATGGAAGCGTAGGAAAATAACAGACCTTACAATAACGATTACAACGAAAAATCGCGAAAAAAAAAAAATTAAATAAATGAATTTTTCATTTAAAATTGCACGATTGTTTGATTTTCAAAATATTTCACTTTAATACATCCGTGCTTATAAGATGTTGACTTCCTTTCCTTACTTAAAAAAAGCGCCAAATCAGCGTATAAAACATCGCCAGGACTAAAAAAAAAAAATAACGTCGTAAGATCGTGACGTGTTTTCGACCCCTCAGGATTAATACCACCAGTATGAGGAGGAAGAAAAGAAGAAAAAAAACACTATAAGACAATCTCGCTTGAGAAAGTTGTATTTACAACGAAAATTCGCGAAAAAAATTAAATAAATGAATTTTTCATTTAAAATTGCACGATTGTTTGATTTTCAAAATATTTCACTTTAATATATATATATATATATATATATTTATTCTGGTACAGAAAAATTAGTACAACATTCGTACCGTCGGTTTCAAGCACGGAAGGTCTTACCCATCCGGCTCTCTTCAGCTTCTGTTGTCATCTGTTTTGGAAATGTGAGGTCACATGACACTCTTGTTGGGACGCGTTATTTGCTCAGTGTGTTGTGTGTGTTTGTTTAAATTTGAATTTAGTGTCATAAGACCGTTGAGATTTAAAACACGGGAGAACAAAGAGAATTCAAGATTAAAGGGAATAAAAAGGGGAATAAAAAAGGGGGGTAAAAAATAAAAAAATATATATATGAAAAAAATATATATATGAAAAAATATATATATATATATATAAATAAATATAAAACATATATATATATAAAAACATTTTAATATTAAGAATAAAGGAATAAAAAAAGAAGAAAAAGAGAAAAAGAGTATAAAAAGTGGGTTAAAAAATATATATATATATAGAGAATAAATTGTAGAGAATAAAAAAGAGCGAGAGAGAAAGAAAGAATAAAAATAGAAAGAATAAAAAGAATAAAAAGAATAAAAAGAATAAAAATATATAAATAAAATATATAAATAAAAATAATAATAATAAAAATAAAATAATATAATATAATAAAATAATAAAAAAATATAAATAAAAATTAAAAATTAAAAATTAAAGATTAAAAACAAAAATAATAAAAATAAAGAAAGGGTTTCTCTGAAATTCCCGTGAGCCAAATTATGAATTTGTATCATTAGCCGTTATATTTTTGAAGGTATGCGTTCTAAAAATCGTTGATGTGTAAGAATCTTTAGATTGGAGTGATTTTTAATGAAGGGATTCGGACCTAAGGGAGGTAACTAAGATGGAAATATGAAATATTTGAGTTTGTTAAAGTGGGTTTGAAAATTAATCTGGTGGTTGATAAAAGATAAAAAAATAAAAAATTAAATATTTTTGCATTTTGGTGAAAGTCGAAGTTTTTGCTCTTGGAATTTATGTGGATATAATTTTTTGAGTAATCTAGTGATTGATAATTAAATTAAATATTTTTGTATTTTTGTGAAGGTCGGAGTTTTTGCTCTTGAAGTTTAAGTGGATATAGGTTGATGAGGTGTTTGTTCGTTTTTATTGTGTTTATATTAGTAGAGGGGGGGTAGTTAGACATTATGTGAATCGGTCAGACCAGTTTATAAGCAATGCTTGCCTCTTGTGTGCACATCCCTTGAATATTTCATCGCGGACATTTAAACAATTTATTCTCTATATATATATATATTTTTTAACCCACTTTTTATACTCTTTTTCTCTTTTTCTTCTTTTTTTATTCCTTTATTCTTAATATTAAAATGTTTTTATATATATATATGTTTTTTTTTATATTTATTTATATATATATATATATATATTTTTTCATATATATATTTTTTTCATATATATATTTTTTTATTTTTTACCCCCCTTTTTTATTCCCCTTTTTATTCCCTTTAATCTTGAATTCTCTTTCTTCTCCCGTGTTTTAAATCTCAACGGTCTTATGACACTAAATTCAAATTTAAACAAACACACACAACACACTGAGCAAATAACGCGTCCCAACAAGAGTGTCATGTGACCTCACATTTCCAAAACAGATGACAACAGAAGCTGAAGAGAGCCGGATGGGTAAGACCTTCCGTGCTTGAAACCGACGGTACGAATGTTGTACTAATTTTTCTGTACCAGAATAAATAAATATTATGCTCTTAATTTTTAACTTTGATTCTTAATTAATCGAGCACTCTGCTGGGATTTTTCCTACCATTCTACAAAGAATTTATATATATATATATATATATATGTGTGTGTGTGTGTGTGTGTGTGTGTGTGTGTGTGTGTGTGTGTGTGTGTGTGTGTAATAAGTATTGTTAGAAGGCGGTGGCAATGCGTTGGTTAGGTGACACTGGCGGTACGTGAAATGGTAAACAAATGACAATATTGAGAAATCAATAATTTTCAAATAATTTTATTATATTTACCAGTTTTAAGTTCAAACCTTATTTATTTAAATTTTCGAGGGAATCCTTCATCCTCAGAAATAAATATATCCACTCGTCGATGTGTGTGTGTTTTTCGCCAATGGCCTGGACCAGAAATTACGGTGTGTTTATATGAAGTAAATAGAGAGAACTAAATTTACTTGTAACTTTCCTAAAATCTGTTTCGATGAGTAAGAGAAAATGTCTCCACTCTAACAGTTTCTTAGCCGGGGTAGGTATTTTCAGAAAAACAAATAGAACATATTCGTGCCAATAACATAGAGAAAAGAAAACCCGAAAAAATAGGCATGCCTAAATCAAGAATCGATATGTCAGACGGGTTGCTATTTCGGTCTGACTTTGAAAATCTGACAAAATAATTTTATGTTAGATTTCTGACTATTGTTGGAACATCAAGCGAAATTGTCCACAAATTGAACACTTCCGGAATAAAACTCTCAAAGTGATCATTACATAATGTGCTTGCACACAATTTGACTTACAGTAACAATATCCCTTGTATGCACACAATAAAGGCTGACATTTTCTATTGTAAACACATTTTTAAAAACATTTTATAACTTAAGACAAAAATTTTTTACATACGGGTTTTTTATGTTCTTTGGTAAAAATATCGTGTTTTCCGTTACTAAAATATCTGATGTGATACGGAATAACTGGGGTCATTTTTTTTTAATTCAAGGGGCAAAAGTTAGTTGAAAACAGGTGTTCCCAGTGTAACACGAAACCATGTCAAAATTCCTTTTTTGGAAATCATAGACCCATAAAGCTATAAATCTTGTTAATCGAATAAAAATTTCACTATAATTTTGTGTACGCATGTTTTTAATGGAAGTGGCGCGGTGTAGTGTTTACAGGCGCGGACTGTCGGCTCGACGTGTCGGGTTCGAGTCTTCCACTAATACATTTGAGAAAGCATTAATCAATATATATTCCTATTGATTAACTAATACGGCAGTGCAGTTAGTCAACAAGAAGGAAAACTCCAAAATAACACCATTTTTAAAAAAGTATTATCCCAGCATTGTTCCCAGTCGTCTTGAATTTCTCGGTTAAGGGATTACACAACACTTGCTACACAAGAGACTCCTCGCACAGCAACATTGTAGGGCGTATCCATTGTTTCTTGGGACTGGGAGAAGGAGTCTATGTTTGTGACAAAAGAAAACAGAAATCTTCTTCTATATAAAATTGAATGTCTGTATGTTTGTGTGTGTGTGCCCTATAGAAAAAATGTTAGAGAATATAGATACAATATAGTGTATTCTTATGTAAAATTCACAGAGTAAGATGATGAGAGTATTCCCGAATCTATAAACTCACCCCTTAGGGGTCAATGGGGCATATTTCATCTGGGGGGGGTCGTTTTCAGTTATTTTTCATTCTATTTTATAGCAATTAGTAATTGCTGAGTCATATTGTAATTTAATTACGTTATAATTTTAAATAACTTTTAATTTTATTTAATGTTTCTTAACGTCAATTTTCTTTACATGGAGGGAGTAAGAAACTACGCCAATGTCCGCCACTAGCCGCCACTGACCGCTACTCTGTACGTACAAAAATACATGTACATTTTATAATATCTTATATAAGAAAAGTATTCAGTGTTGTCCTGCAAATAATACCTCAAGTTCATAAAACAATTTATGGTTTTTAATGAAATTTATTTGTTAGAGGATAGCTAAGGAAGAACGATAACTCACGTTTAAAAACACAATTTAAGTTTTTAAAGCAAGGCTAGAGAATATACATAACATATAAAAGTGTATTCTTATGTAAAATTCACAGAGTAAGATGATGAGAGTATTCCCGAATCTATAAACCCACCCCTTAGGGGTCCATGGGGCATATTTAATCGGGGTGGGTCGTTTTCAGTTATTTTTCATTCTATTTTATAGTAATGAGAAAATGCTGAGCCATATTTTGCTTTAATTACGTAATACTTTGAGATAACTTTTAATTTAATTTAACCTTTCTTAGCGTCAATTCTATTTGCATGGAGGGGGTAAGAAACTATGCGAAGGTCCGCCACTAGCCGCCACTTCCCGCCACTCTGTACGTACACAAATACATGTACATGTACATTTTATAATATCTTATATAAGAAAATTATTCGGCGTTTCCGGTAAATTATACCTCAATTACATAAAACAATTCATGGTTTTTAAGTAAATTTATTTGTTAGAGGATAGCTATGGAAGAACGATAACTCACGTTTAAAAACACAATTTAGGTTTGTTTAAAAAAGGTTAGAGAATATAGATTACCTATAAAAGTGTATTCTTATGTAAAATTCACAGAGTAAGCTCATGGGAGTATTGCTGAATCTCTACACCCACCCCTTAGGGGTCTATGGGGCAGATTTGATCGGGGGGGGGGGCGTTTTCAGTTATTTCTCATTCTATTTTATAGTAATGAGAAAATGCTGAGTCATATTTTAATTTAATTGAGTACCAAGTTTTTATATAAAAATTTTACACACACTCCTTAATTTCTACTTCTTTGTTTTTTATCGCCCCGGGCAACGCCGGGTAGCCCTGCTAGTATATAAACTTTTATAAATATGCCATTCCATTGATGTATGGATTTAGTTAAATATAACAAGCGAGTTATTTAACACTTTGTTAGTTTTAAATAATATTGCGTATTTTTATTAGAAACGGCACGAAGATACTACAAAGCAAAACAGCTGAGCTGCGAAGGAATTGGCAGTTGAAGGCGGTCGCGACTAATCTTGTCTGCAATTTCGTTCCTGTCTAGAAGGGCTTTTTTTTCACATTGGCGATGATGGAGATGTACGCAACTAGACATGTTCGAAAGTCTTGGATGCGATGTAAGTAACATTAGGCGTATTGCACATTTTCTAACCAAATTAAAACGGCTACGTTGTTCTTTCCAGCCTCTTCTCTACTCTATTCTCTTTATTAATGTTTATTTCCTTCTTCTTCCTTTTTTTAAATGCGCCATTGCATCTGTAATAGAGGCTCAGTCAGCCTGACGTCCATCTGATATGCTTAAGTTTCAAATCGCCATAAACGCGCAAGTCGAATGGATGCATGTTAAAAATATTTCTTTTTTGTTGATTTTTATCTGTCTCATTCGTCTGTTTTCTGTTTGACATAATTGTTGTCAGTGTAGATGTTTTTCGCTATCATCTGGACGGCGACATCTGTACGAATCTGTTCCACAAACATCAAGACATACCGAGTGCTTCTGACTCTAATTTCTAAGAATGTAACGATCCAATGATAAGGAAGTATCAGTTACTGCTAACAAATTTACATTTACCGAATTTCCAATTGGTGGCTTTTCTTCTCAGAATCAACAAGCGTTGTGAAAATTGCTGAATATCAAATATTGGAAGAAATTCTCAAGTGGTGAAGTGCTGATGAGCGCCAGTTCGGATATAAATTCAGTGAAACCTGTAATGGACAATGGACACTTGGTGTGGATAGAATATATTTCTCAGGGTCACTGGTGTGTAAATGAGCACAATAGATTCAGTGGATTCAAATTTAACCTAACCTATTCAATAGTCCACGGTGTTACCCATTGAATTAATCATGTACTATGATATATCATGAAATGAAAAGTCGTGGAGACAGAATATATGAAAGACAGAAAGGAAAAACAATTAAACACAGGAAGAAATAAATTAAAAAATTGCGGTTGAGGATCTAGACAGCGTGGACTCAAACGTTAGAAACAATGATTAACCGCTGCCCGAACCGGGGATTTGACTCTCGTGGCCCTCATGAGCTCGTGGATCCGTGTTCAGGATGATAAGATTCCTCCCAGAGACGTCCTAATGGCGCATACATCAATATACACTCCCACGGGCAACGATAATGTTACAATGGTACCGTGGTGACCACGATAGTGTTACACGGAGACCCTAATGTTGCAGCCCATTTGATCAAAATTAGGTATACTTAGCTAAATAATCTGGTTAATGGAGTTTCAGAATATATATAGTTATGAGGGTCTATCTGAAAAACCTTAGGAAGAAAGAAATTCTTTCACGAAGTAATTCATTAAAATGACTCAGTGATATATATATATATATATATATATATATATATATATATATATATATATATATATATATATATATATATATATATATATATATATATGGGAAATGAAAAAGGAAAAACCAAGAGATATTTTTTATATATCCATCAACGTTTCGTCTTTATTGTGAGACTTGCTCAGGATGATAATTTTAAGAAAAATGTCATGCAAGTACATCGAAATATTGGGTTGACATGATGGTTTGATGAGGAAAGGTAGTAACCGTGGCTACTAAGAGCGCTGAACCAGGGTCTGGGCTGCGAGAAGTCAGTCAGTATATATATATATATATATATATATATATATATATATATATATATATATATATATATATATATATATATGCAGTGTTTGCGTCGTAGGTGTTAATCTCATAAAACTATTGTGTTTATAAGATAGTGAACAATAACAAGTAGGGCTGTATTTTAGTATTAATGAGTGTTCGACTCGGATGTACTTACAAATACCCCAGACAACCTAACCCTAACCCTAACCCTAACCCTAACCCTAACCTTAACCCACTGCCATCTAAACCCGGCAGAATGGTTAATACTTTAAAAGAGACTGTATTTTATCACGTTAATTATCAGGCAATAAATGCTGTTATATGCGAGATAGAAATATGTATGTGTTTGTGTGTGTTATCTCATTTTAGTTACACACTCGTATGTGTGTATTTGAATGCTAGTATAAGGTCCTGTAATTATATGGAAAGAGACATGTTGAAATTGCCATATGAGCTAGTAGGTTTCGTTTTCGCGTTTATTTTTTTATTTCTTTTTTGCTTGTTTTATCTAATTTTCATTTATTTATTATTTATTTATCGTTTATCTTTTGCTTACCGGATTTTTTCTGTGTTTATATATGTGGATGTGGATGTGGATGTATATTGTGTATACGTATATATATATATATATATATATATATATATATATATATATATATATATATATATATATATATATATATATATGTATAAGCTGAAATTGAGTTACTTCTAATACCTTTCTCCTCTTATATATTACCCCAACTTTCTCTCACTACCTACACTTTACACTAGCATAAAACCCAATTCATTTAAAAAAATGTTTTTCTATAGGTTGCCTGAAAAATCTAGACTTTGAAAATAGACGTAGTTGAAACATGTATGCACATATGTAGCTAAACATGGTTTTATGAATAAAAAATTACACTACATATATATACATTCATATATATATATATATATATATATATATATATATATATATATATCTTAAGAGAGAGAGAGAGAAAGAGAGAGAGAGAGAGAGAGAGAGCAAACGATATTATGCGTGTGTCTGTGGATGAGTGTGTTTTCTGACGGTTAATTATTAACATCATTTCACTTTTCCCATATGGTGGCATGAATTGCCCAACTTTAACCAATTGTCTATTCGTGTAACTCGATTCAAAACACACATTAATAATTAAAAAGAAGTTAGAAAACCATTTATTTCTAGACAATTACATATACGTATACATAGGTTTCTTCACAGTCGACTAGACCTATTTGATACTAACAAATTCAACTTTGAACAAGTCAAGATAGTTAGGACTTAATACGATCAAAACCGTCACCAAATGTTAGATTTTTAGCTTTTACCATAATTTAAGGAAACCCTAGCCAAAAATCGCGAACTAAATTACATTGAAATCCGTTTTGTGTGAAATAGTTACATTTCGCACCAATAAACTCACAAAAGCTGCTATAGATAAGAAGTATTAAATTCAAACTGAAAACATCGTAAAAGTAAGAAAATATTTTGCTATTACGTCATCACTTCAAGTAGCACCGCAATAATATCGAAGAATTGGAAAATATAAATGTTTCAATAAGTTTCCCCAAATGATAGTAGAAGTTAGGAATCAAATAGTTTGTATCAATTTTTGCTATGTCCTATGCGAACTATCAGGACATGTTCAAACGTGTCTTTTCCGAACCTATATACTCGACTATACAAATCTTTAGCCAAATGATAAAATACGCTATTATTTAGATCTAGGAGCCAATAGTATCTAAACCTATATTTCAAATGATTTTGTCGAATATAACATTCCCAGTGATATTATTTCAGTCAGCTACTGTCACATTCTCTCTTGTATACTGCAGACATCAGATGATATGAAATTCACGCTAAAGATTTATGGCACTAAAAGCTGCGACTGTTTGGTGCAATTTTTGTTTACAGTGTCACCACCGTTCGGCATTCATTATTACGACACGAATCACCACATTCAGATTTGAACAATTGTCTGGCTTCCATTTTAGATTGAATGGGATCATATCTTGTTTGCATGAAATTGTTTTTTTTCCGTTTTAGTTTTAAAACATCCACATTTCGAGGTATTTAATACCTAATCAAGTCATTTCAATAAAAGCTTTTTATACGTCAACTTCTTAACATCTTCTAATGTTTATTTATCATGTTTGCTGTGACTATTTATTCATGACGTCAATGTATGTGTATAACACGACGGCACGTCGCTGAATGATACGTGGCTTGTCAGCATAAGATATATAAGGCAATATTTGTCAACCATTGTCCTCGTTAGGATATCACATAATTCTTAACTTGCCACCGGGCCACAAGCAGGTATTTGATCAACATTAGCAGGGTCTCCTAGGTGCAGTGTTCCGAAAATATGGGTTATATCAACTCTTTTTGTCAATAGATTTTCGATTTTTCACTATTTTGTTAATAACGATTTTCATATGGATTTCAGTGTTCGGACTGACTTCCTCATCTTGTCTGCCGCGCTTACAACGTTTCGGCCGTTCTGCCCTTCGGCCTTCATCAGGTGTCCTGTATCGAACTCGGGAACCGTCTGTCTGGACGCCGAAACGTTGTGAGCATGGCAGCCAAGATTAGAGAGTCAGTTCTAACACTGAAATTCATAATGAAAACATCTCATCTCAGAGATACAGACAATTACGATGTTCATATGATTTAATTGCTTAGTGAACATGATTTAAGATTCTGTGACAAACATCTTAAGCGTGACAGACTCACCAACCGACAAGAAGACTCTCTCATCGAAATGCGAGGACGCTCGGTAGAATGTGGCCAGAAACTCCAAATGATCCCAAACAGACATCATCAACGACTATGCGCTTTGGAACATCCAAACGCTGTATTTCATGTCAAGAATATTTTGATACACATTTCAAGGACTACGAAATCAAAATAATAAAAAAAGAAAAGATAAAATCAACGAAAGAATGTGAAGTTGTCTTTTCTCTTCAAATTATTCCATCGCTTTTTAAGAAGAAAAGAATCGATTGCTTATTCTGAACTGTGATTATCGACGGCAAATGCTTCGTTGAAACAAATGCCAATTAATTTTTTTTTTTAATTATTCACTTTTATGCGATAGGGCGACGCATCTCTTAGGAATTTCGTCTCCTGGATGTCTGTATAGGGTTAGGGTTAGGATTAGGGTTAGGGTTAGGGTTTACGAATATATAAGATTTATTGCTTATTTACGTTCAGTTTATGCCTAATTTATAATTGTAGCATCTGGCTACAAATATTTGTTCGGTCATTTCCGGGTTGATGGCGTTTCGTACGAAAGAAAACTGCATAAGAAATATGTCAGAATGTGGTTAATAAGAATGTCTACACCTGTCTAAATTAGCGATGCCAGTTGAGCAGTCGACCTTTAACAATTCCACACACACACACACACTGAAAGGTGTTCACAACAATTACTGCGCAGACACGCAAAAAGTGTTCAGCTACGCACCGAAATGAAAATATGGCCAAATGAATTGTAGAAGACGAAGCTCATAACACACGCGGCGCCGAATCGCAGAGGAATTAATAAGAAGCAAAGAATTGACATTTGTTGTGATGTTTTGTTCCAACTGTCGAAGGTGCAAAAATCCGAAAGGGACAACAAAAATTTCACGGCCACAGTTATATTAAAAGGGGAAATTAAACAGATAAAAGGAAAGCAATTAAACTGCGAATACTTGGAGAAAAAGAAGAAGAAAAATAAAAAGAAGAAAAATAACAGCAACAACAACAAGAACAAAAACAACAACAATAAGAACAAAAACAAAAACAATAATAATAATAATAATAATAATAATAATAATAATAATAATAATAAAATAATAATAATAATAATAATCATAATAATAATCATAATATTAATAATAATAATAATAATAATAATAATAATAATAAAAATAATAGTAATAAAACAAAATAATACTAATAATAATAACAATAATAATAATAATAATAATCATAATCATAATAATCATAATGACTGTTTGCAAAAAACAAAAAAGAACTGGAAAAGCTGATAAATACAACCAGGATATTCAGCCAGGATATCCAAATGGAGTTTGGAATAGAAAAATGTGCACTGCTAGAGATTAAAAGAGGAAAACTGGAGACGACAGAAGGTATAGAACTCCCCAACCAAGAGGAGATGAGGGCGCTAGGAGAACAAGATAGTTATAAATACCTGGGAGTTCTGGAAGCAGACACAATCAAATATACAGAAATGAAAGAGAAGATAGGAAAAGAATATCTACGAAGAACAAGGAAACTTAGAAACTAAACTATATGGCAGAAACCTAGTAAAAGGGATAAACACATGGGCTGTATCACTAATAAGATACTCTGGACCATTCATAGGCTGGACCAAAGAAGAACTCTGGCACCTTGACCAGAGGACTAGAAAACTAATGACCATGCACAATGCATTGCACCCAAAAGACGATACGGACAGACTCTACATGAAAAGAAATGAAGGAGGTAGAGGACTGGTAAGTATAGAAGACGGTGTGGAAGACACCAAAAAAGAGCTGGAGAAATATGTAACCCAGAACACGGAAAGACTGATCACCACGGCAAGAGACACCAGCCCAACAAACAACTCAGGAAGCACTGAAACCAGAAACAAAAAGACAAGAAAGGAAAAGTGGGAAGAAAAACGACTACATGGACGCTTTATAAGACTCACAAGAGATGAAGCCAATGAGAACAGCTGGGCATGGCTAAGAAAAGGACACTTGAACAGAGAAACGGAATCTTTGCTGACGGCCGCACAGAACAATGCGATTAGGACAAACTTTATTAAAGCAAAGATAGATAAACCCCAGGAAAACAGCAAATGCCGATTGTGTGGACAAAGAGACGAAACGATAAATCATATAATAAGTGAATGCAGCAAGCTAGCCCAAAAGGAATACAAGAACAGACATGACAGCGTGGGGAAAGAAGTACACCGGGAAATGTGCAAACAACTGAATTTCGAATATGCAAAAAAACGGTACAAACACAAACCAGAAACTGTACTAGAAAACGAAAAACACAAAATCATATGGGATATGAATGTACAAACAGACAAACCCATAAAAGCAAGGAGACCGGATATGATAATAATCAACAAGGAAGAAAAATCCTGCAAAATCGTAGACTTTGCCGTTCCAGCGGACCACAGAGTGAAGATCAAAGAGACGGAAAAAAGAAGCAAATATACTGAACTTGCCAGAGAATTGAAAGGAATATGGAACATGAAGAAAGTCAGTACAACACCAATAATCATAGGAGCACTAGGAACAGTCCCCAAAAACATGGAGAAAAGACTAGGAGAAATATGAATCAAAGGGATAACTGAGACCATACAAAGGACAGTAATGATCAAAACAGCTACAATCCTGAGAAATGTCCTTGAATGCGGAAACCAACTCACATAAGCAACGAATGGAGTACAAACACATGGAAGCACAAGACAACAGAACCGGTGAAAATACAACCGCGAGAGAGAGGCGCAAGCATAGGCTGACACCACGAAAATTATGGACAGAAGGTCGAGGAGGGAAAGCGCAAACCAGACCTCCACTGGAAGAGCGCGGACAGCTCTGGGACCGTGGGGAGGCTTGTTGCCACCCGGGCCCCAGAGGAGACCAATGGCCCTTATCATCGTGAAATCGGTGGTAGGTGGCTGTTGCGATACCGCAAGGTCATCAGCGGTGATGAACGAAAAGAGGTGGAGCATACTGGAAGTCTGAGGAGACTTGTTGTCACTCAGACTCCAGGGAATACCACAGGTTGTTGGCAGTGGGTGATCACTGACGATGACCAGTGTGATAACTCCTAGTGAGTAAATAATAATAATAATAATAATAATAATAATAATAAAAATAATAATAATAATAATAATAATAAAAATAATAATAATAATAATAATAATAATAATCATAACAATAATAATAATAATAATAATAATAATAATAATAAAAATAATAATAATAATGATAATAATAATAATAATAATAATAATCATAATAATAAAAATAATAATAATAATAATAATAATAATAATAAAAATAATAATAATAATAATAATGATCATAATAATAATAATAATAATAATAATACTAATAATATTATTAATAATAATAATGATCATAATAATCATAATAATAAAAATAATAATAATAATAATAATAATAATCATAATAATAAAAATAATAATAATAATAATAATAATCATAATATTAATAATAATAATAATAATAATAATAATAATGATCATAATAATAATAATAAAAAAATAATAAAAAAATAATAATAAAGATAATAATTGTTAAACCTTTAAGTTAAAGACTTTAAAATCCAAATACGAACGATATAGTTTTTTTTTGTTCAAAAGAGAAAAAAAGAAAAACGACATTCAGATATTCTGGTATTTGTTCCAAAGTGAAACGCACGCGTCATTTGTCGTAACGTGAGATAAACTGTTAAAAATGATTGACGTATCTTTATAAACAATTGGATTTATCAATGGAATTTAAGAATTGAGAAGATCACGTAGACTTCATAATGCAAATGAAAATATATACTAGTGGAGTTAGTTGTAAGAATATATGTACTTGTGGGGGCAGGTTTGGTAATATATATATATATATATATATATATATATATATATATATGTATGTATGTATGTGTGTGTGTGTGTGTGTGTAAGGAGTAAAGCTACCATCATTTGTAAAAAGTTTTTTTCAACATTTCTTTATTATTTTGTTATTTTATCATTTTATCATTTTATAACGCGTTTCGAGCGTGGTGCGCTCTCATCAGATATGTAAATCCCTTTGAAGAAATGTCTTTCGATTTGAAAGAGCTTTGTGTCATTTGAGGAAATGTGTTATTGTTTTGTACACATTTTCTCAAATGAAACAACATTCTTTCAAATCGAAAGACATTTCTTCAAATGGATTTACATATCTGATGAGAGCGGACCACCGCTTGAAACACGTTATATAAAATTATAAAATGATGAAATAACAAAATAATAAATAAATGTTGAAAAAAATCTTTTACAAATGTTGGTAGCCTTACTCCTTTACATATATACTTTTCTTTCGTTGGAACTGCACTGATACTGCACTACCCTCTTATATATATATATATATATATATATATATATATATATATATATATATATATATATATATATATATAGAGAGAGAGAGAGAGAGAGAGAGAGAGAGAGATAGAAGAAAAAAGAGTGATAAATATGCGACGATTGTCCAAATTTATTTCAAATTTCAATTGTTCAATGCAAGGTGTATTCAGTAATAAACTAGTGTTTATTATTCTTTCCTTAAGCCAAAGCTTTTCAAAGATCGAAATCTTATCATCAGAGGAGAAATACAGATGGATAAGTTGGCTTTCTAAAAAAACAAAGTTCAAATATTTGAAAAATATGAAAATTATTATTAAAAGAATTTTTGTTAAAAAAACGCAGTGAATGAAAAGAAAAGTTCCGTGAAACATATATGCAGATTGTCCGGGTGGTAAATTTCCGCTGAAAAGAAGTCAGATGAATTGTATATACTAGTGGGACCGGGTTCCACATAAACTACTATATTTGTGTTCCTGGTTAATTTTACAGTATATACCTCTGTCTTTGTATTGTCCTTTTGATGATGGAAAGGACATTGTCACATATGTTTGTAGGGAGAGTACAGAGCACCGTTTTCGAGTTGTCTAGATCTGGAGATGAATGGTTTAGAGTTAGAAGAAAGCCGTTATGATATTTTTTGCTGTGAGCAATCAATCAGGTGACATGAAGGAAATGATACGTGATACTGGTAGAATTAGATAGGTCGAATGTGATTTTCTATGGGTTTCCAACATGTGATTTTTCTTACCAGTTGTCTAAATCTTGCGTAGGGATTTGTCTTCCATGTCTCACTGTGTTGGTAGCAGACATTTTCGGAAGAACTACATGTTCCCTCGGTCAAGTGTTGGCGGGAAGAAGACCTTGTTGCGAACTAAGATAATCCCTGTATGTAGCTTCAGAGGTTTACAAAAGATTTTTTTTTCATCAGCGGTCAGCTCCTATTGAAGGATAGATGGGAGGTCAAATGCATCAATTTCATGGTAGATTTGCTGAGATCTTGCGTCACTTCTCAAAGGATGTAAGGTGGTCTTTAAATGTATATAGTATACAGGTTTATTCGTCAGAAGGGGACGAATGTAACCAGATTAGAAGCGAATGTGTAAAAATAATGTTATAAATTGTAGTTTTCCACATAAAGCTGGAATAAACATAAGATTAGAACAGTGTGTAGAAGTTATCTCCCCCTCTCAAACATAATTGCACCGGTTTGCCAGTAGGCGTCGCTTTTCACCGTCAGAGTAATCTGCCCTTCATGATTATATAAACCGGTGCACAACGTCAGATAGGTCTCTTTTCGGTTCCGGCCACGACAGACGGTAATCATCGGAGACGCTGCTCGTCTCCTTGTCTGGCCCACAAAATCGCACGTGTTCAAATTCATAAACACGTTTTTTTTTGGTAAAAGATTTTTCTTCACACACGCATTCATATTCCTACAGAGACAATTTCTTCCTCAGAACATTTTATTTTCAGCACACAATTTTTTTTATTGAATATATTTTCCCATGTGCGTATGAATTATTTCAACTCCACGCACATTATACATACACACATACACACATATATACACACACCATTCATAATTCACATACACACTGTACACGTACTAATATACTTTGTTTCATTCTCGTTACACACGTTCAATAAACGCTTTATTTAAACAACCTTTTGCCTGTGAATTATCATTTTGCCTCGTATGTGACATTGCTTGTATTATGATCACGTAACCGGGGTTCCCCCTAGAATCCCGACAAGTGCAAAATGTCATTTGAAGTTAGCAGACGAGAGTTATAACTACGTGGCAGGATATGTCGTCATGTGAGATTCTGCTTTTTTAGTGTACGACGTCAATATGACTAAATGCCCCTTTGAAGGTCCACCGCCCCTACGCGTGTGGGTCTGAAAATTGGAGCTTATTTAGATGCACACTACTGTAAATTGCTGAAAAAAGTAAACTAAACCCAGAAGAAAATAATGGCGTTATTTGTTTAGTTTTAATTAGACTTATTATTGCAGTTACAAGAAAAATAAGAAAAAAAGTTACGAGACGTAAATATCCAAATGAGCAACAACTTACGACGTGTCAACGGGACAAGACTTCAGACAAGATGGCGACAAGTTTACGTTCAGCAAGACTTGTTGCCTACTCTATTACTCATAGAAGATAAATGCATAGCTTTCTTAGTGATGTAATACGATCGACAACCGGGACACGGTAGGTGGAGCCACCAATCGGCACCAGAGCTACTATCATACCTGTGGACAAAATGATAAGCTTAGTTTTTGTTTTCCTGAGATAAACGGTTAATGAACTCTTGGATGAGATATCATTAATGTTGGAGTAATTTTGCCCCAAACTGAATGTATTTCCCGGCGAAATGTCTGCGGAGAGTGTTAAATTAACCCACCTTTCGCCGTTTGGTTCCCAAGAGAAGAGGCGAACCGCTTCCGTTTGGTTTGATAATCAGGCCCCATAATCACTTCCATCTGGAAATCTTGCCGACCGGCGTCGAGCAGCGATTACTGAACGAGACGCATGAGGGCATTCATTACACGAATGAGTGCAAACTTTGCTGGGATGCCCGGCTGTTGTGGCCCATGTCGAGCTAACTTGCGTATCTTCTCTCATGCGCTCTTTCCCCTCCCATATAGTCGCTCTCTCTCTCTCTCTCTCTCTCTCTCTCTCTATATATATATATATATATATATATATATATACATACACACACATATATATATATATATATATTTCATGTATCCACTTAACATTTTATAAGGAGATATACTTTTTTATGTATAAATTTTAATTATTTACTTCAACAGTGCTCGATACGTAAGTAGAGCTAGGTAGTAAGTTATGAAAATATATTTATGGCAATTAAGCTACACAGAGACTAACGCGTTTCATCCCCGTGGGGAATCTTCAGGCTAAAATGCCATTTTAACCTGAAGATTCCCCCCAAGGATGAAACACGCGAGCCTCTGTGTAGCTTAATTGCCATAAATATATTTTCATAGCTTACTATATATATATATATATATATATATATATATATATATATATATATATATATATATATATATATATATATATGGGCTATTGAAATATTATAATTACTTTATTTGAATATATATAAAAAAATTCTAAATATAAATAAAAATACAGACACACAGATATATATCTATATATCAACTCTATATATATCTATATGTCTATATATCTCTATCTCTGTATATATATCTATATATCTATATATATATATATATATCTATATATATATATATATATATATATATCTGTACACACACATATATATATATATATATATCTCTGTACATATATATATACATATATATATGTATATATATATATATGTATATATATATGTGTGTACATATATGTATATGTATATATATATATACACACACGCACGCACACACACACACACACCCACACCCACACCCACACACACACATTATATATATATATATATATATATATATATATATATATATATATAATAAATCGCTGTCCACTGAGGATTGTTTATAACAATCAAAAAAAGAAGAAATTAGATCAACGTGCCCTTTCCTTCCTTTGCCACGCCCATGTTAGTATTAATATATATGAGAAACGTACATCTGCCGTTAACTATTATTAACATACGATAATTATTTAGATTGTTTCACCATTCGGGCTGTTTTCATTACCCACGAGTCTATTTTAGATTTATACCACGTTTCGGCCGATGTACCCTTCGACCAGATGAATCATTCATTTGTGTCTGGTAGTCATCTCGTATCGAAATATGATAGACGTGCATTTATTGTCTAAGTATGTATTGAAATACAGGAAAAATACCACTTCAAAAATGCCGGAAACATAAGATGCATATAAATATTAACGTTTATTGGAACAAAAAATCCTAAGAAAAGCAATGTCAAAAATGAAAAGTCACGCAAATAAAAAAGAGGAAAAATCCATTAAGTTAAGCACTCAGTTTATTGTCAGATATTTTATATTTCTCATCTAAAGATAAAATGAAACTTTCGTCCTCTGAATTTAATGAAAATGAAACCATAGTTAAACCATTAAACCATAGTTAAACCATTAAACCATAGTTAAACCATTAAACCATAGTTAAACCATTACACCATAGTTAAACCATTACACCATAGTTAAACCATTAAACCATAGTTAAACCATTAAACCATAGTTACACCATTAAACCATAGTTAAACCATTAAACCATAGTTAAACCATTACACCATAGTTAAACCATTAAACCATAGTTAAACCATTAAACCATAGTTAAACCATTAACTCAAATGAAAAAAAACTTCTTCAAAATCCTCGAAGTTGGCTGTACACATGGCTGACACTTGAATCATGTATAAAACCCAAAACTTGACATTGGACACTACAACATAATTTTTTTAGCAATTAATATCGATGACACCAGTTTACGAGGGTTGGGATTCCAGTTAAAAATAGTGGCTGATCATTTTACGTTAAATTTATATGAGAAAATCGAAATTATGTTGTTTCTTTTTTCAGTTATTATTCCGTAGATATTTTTCCAGGCTGTTAAACCTTGACATTTAATAGAGAAAAAATATTAGAATCTAATTTTTTTTCTATAGTAAAAAAAAAAGTAAAAATTACCAAAGATTTTGTTTTACTATTTTATTTCAATATTTTTTTAAAGTAACATTTTTGGTGATCTCATCATTGTTACTGTATATATTCTTTTTTGTGTCTTTTCTTGGATTTTGCGTTCCATACCTCGAGTCGTCTTGTGTCTACGATGATGATGATGATGATGATGATGATGATGATGATGATGATGACATAAAGATTTTTGACATTGCAGTCATGTAGTATCGATAAGACAATATGTTATTCCAAAAAAGGATAGAAGGCGAAGGGTTCTATATATTTCTGCCCCTCAGCTATTTTTCGTTAACTTCCGAATCGCTTCCTATGCTCAACTTATTAATTAAATAAAAAAGCCCTCTCTATGCCATCATTTCCTCATTCGGTTGTTTCCAATAACTCCCGTCCCCACCCTTTCTAGGTTGTTTGACCTTTTGACCTCGCCAAGCGTTCATCCAAATTCTTTGAATTACCAATACCCAATCTATTAGAACAGCTTCAAAAATAAGTAGCGTAATTTCGGATTTCCGAATACAAGAAATACGTATCCGATATTCGGATGACTGCTGCTTTTTTACAAAGTGTTTTTACAGTTTCGTTATTAAATACGAAGTAATTAATTAATTATTGTATTATTAATAAATGTTAAATATAATTGTCGAACCTAAAAGATACTGTTGTTCCAATAAAAAATCAAACTATGAAAACACAGTCAATACGTGTACTACTACTACTACTACTACTACTACTACTACTCCTCCTCCTCCTCCTACTACTACTACTACTACTACTACTAATAATAATAATAATACTGTAGTAGATATATATGGAAATAATTGGTTTTAAAATGTTCGTTTTTGTTAAACTGAACCAGAACAAATAACAAATACTATATATATATATGGCAAAGTTCAAGTACGACTAACTCTAAGAGCAGTTTCTGCGGCGCTGCTACGGTGTTACGCCGCCATCCGTATCCGATAATAAACTTCGTACTTAACAACTTCCGGTATTCTTTAGTTTAATTTTCTCTAGTTTCTGGTAGTCAATTTTCTGGTTTTATTTCTTTTGTATTTTATGATGATGAATTATATCGTACAAGACGTACTAACCGCAGCTCATTTCAACAGCTACCTGCAGGAGTTTCTCTGGCGTCGACAAGTAAAAGTAAATTACTTCGGCCATGTAATATATGCGATCCGCCAGTACTATGATTTCTGAAACAACCTATTTTATTATTTTCCCTCTGTGATTATTTATTTTTAGTAACTGTGATTATTTATTTTTAGTAACTGTGATTATTTATTTTTGTCAAATAAATTATTTAAAATAAAATTTTAACAGTTATTATTTATTTTTGTCTAATAAATTATTTAAAATAAAATTCAGTACAAAACTAACCAAAACAGGAAGTTTTTATTATCGGAACCAATTTCGAACGGGCACCGTTTCCGGTTGGAAGCAACTTTGCTTAGAGTTAGTCGTACTTGAACATTGCCATATATATATGATGGACTCTCCCGTCGATTGCGACGTATGAGGTTCCAACAGCTTTCATTTGTGTATATATATATATATGTGTGTGTGAGTGTGTGTGTGTGTGTGTGTGTGTGTAAGATTAGTAGGAAAGAACCCCAGAGAGTGCTTGATTATTAAGAAGACATAAACAGAGGCTGAAGAGAATCTGGTAAAGGAGACCAATTATAGGTCCTCTTTGTTTCGATTTGAAACCGATCTTCTGTAACACCCCCCCCCCCACACACACACACACACCCACACACACACACACACACACACACACATATATATATATATATATATATATATATATATATATGTATATATATATATATATATATATATAATTATCTACGAACACGTGCTTCGCCATGTTACGGCTCATCATCGTGGTTGAATCTGACGATATTCGAAACCAGGACCCTTTGACTAAAGTCCGGCGCCATGTAGCAGAATAATATCGCAAATAAATGTTGTCATTTTTGTTGATGTTTTTTGCGATATTGACAATTGAACGCATTCAAATATATTTTTACAGGGAAGCGTTTCGTAAAAACTAACTGGGAGATTGAGTTATTTGAAAGTCGATTGCTTAAAGTCGTCCAACACATGTACATATGTAAAACGGACGTTAAACCGATGATGATGATGATGATGATGATGCATTGCCCCCTTTCATTTATATATATATATATATATATATATATATATATATATATATATATATATATATATATACAGAGAGAGAGAGAGGAGGAAAGTTTAAGATTTTTATTGCTTTTTAAAACTTAATATGTGACAAAATTAGCAAACCTATCTCTGATACATTCAGATTAATCTTTGTATTCTCGCATTCGGTGTATCAATTTCATGCCTACCCCTATTTGTGTTTATCCTGGCCAGTTCCTCTGCTTTTTTCCCTCTTATCGCCTTTTACACCCTCCGCCTACCGCCTCCTCCATACTAGCTCAGTAGGTGTGAAAGTGAAAAAGAAAAAGAAAATAAATAAAAATATAAAAAGAAAAATAAGAAATAAAGAAGGATGTGTCACCCACTTGTCATATTTCAATGTCACTTAAAGTCTTCTCATATGGTCCAATCGGATCATCCTTTCCTTCTCCCATGTGTGTGCTTTAAAAATAAAATTATTTCGAAATCTTCACTTTTTTTGAAGACGTTCGCCTACTCGAACGAAACCGGTCAAATCTCTTGTTTTTGTTTTTCTCCTGCACTTTAACCTGTTTTCCGTTTGTCATTTTTAACACATTTTGTCTACCACGGCATTTCATTTTCATGACTTATCGTGTACCTTACCACATATATATATACATATATATCAGGTGCGGGAAACCTTTTCATAGTGAGGGCCAGATGAGACTTGTGGAAAGAGATCGCGGGCCGGAGTGAAAAACGAAATCTCAGAATTACTATATTTTGTTTACATGAATAAATTGTACAAAAATTGCATTGAACACTCTACAAATCTGATATTTTTTCTCAAGAGACTTCTGTATGTGATGTTATAAAAGGTGCCGACGAAGAGCCATTTTGGAATCATAAAAAATAATGACGGGGGAAGTAGCAAGTTGATCCAGCATTCGTTTTGACACACCTCGCATAAGTTCTATGTTGTATGCCCTTTCCTCGTCTCCCGTTTCTTCTTTGCGTCTCTCTTTCTCTATTTCTATTTTCATTTGAAATTAATAGTTAAACAAAAGTAAAATATACATGCACCATCGCTCGCTGATATTTATACATTTTCATCCCACTGTAAATCTTAATTGAAACCTACTTTTACGTCTATGTCACAAAATGATATGAGTTTTACTGGGAGGTCCGCGGGCCGGATTGCAATAATAAAGCATAGCAAGGTGGCGGGCCGGACGCTAAGCCTTCGCGGGCCGGAGGTTGCCCGCCCCTGATATATATAGAAGTGCATAAACAATATTACAGTCTTACGTCAATCAACCAACGCTTCGATGCTACAGCATTTTTTCAAAGACTGAATAAAAATAAAAAGTTAAAATTAAGAATCTCGCATTGGAAAATCATCCGGAGGAACCGGATGCTAAGAAAAAGAAAAAAGATAAAAGAAAAAGGATATTTAAAACCGATCAAAGTTTGTGTTGGTCAAATACAGGTCACTGTCCGCTGACTCTCCAAGTTTGCACTTATGAATACCCAGTTCACTCCTATATCTCAACGAGCCCACTCTTTCTAATCGGGCGGCCTTAAATTACTATAAAGAATACTATATAATAATAATAATAATAATAATAATAATAATAATAATAATAATAATAATAATAATAATAATAAGTAATAAAATATAAAGTATAACAAAACAAAACTAAATAAGAATTAATTAAAGAATGGCTAAATAAAAAAATGAATAAATAAATATTTATTTTATTTTAAAGAAAACAAGATAGAGTTGAAATGAATGAAAAGTTGAAATAATTAGAAGATAAAATTAGAAGATAAAATTAGAAGATAAAAGGTCTGTAATAAAGCATGTGAAAAATAAGGATATAACTTGAAAATATGATTCTAATTATCATAAAAAGTACAATAATTAGAAGATAAAAGGTCTGTAATAAAGTATGTAGAAATTTAGTGAAAAATAAGAATATAACTTGAAAATATAATTCTAATTATCATAAAAAAGTACAATAATTAGAAAAAAGTAAAATAATAATGATGGTAAGTAGAGGAATACAACGTATAAAATTATACATAAAAAGACAATAAAAAATATAAGAAAAACTATCAGAAAGCAATTAACATAAAAGAAAAAACAAGAGGCCACTTATAAATAGATTAAAAAATTATAAAGCAATTATTAAGCTGTTTGACGCCCATTGTTATCGGATGATGTTATTATAAGCTAAATAAAGTCTTAGCTCAAAATATTGCTGTTATATATATAGTCTTGGAAGTGTCTCAACCATTAAAACTATATAAAAAAATAACAAAAAAAAATTAAGTCGTTCAGTGGAAAATCACTCATATAAGTCAATTTAACTTTTACAGTTATTATATTAGTTTGCTTCTAACATTATTTAAGGGATCATCAGTTGTTTACCATGAAAAACTGTTTCGGGAATTTAAAAACAAGACAGTATTTAATTTCATGGCTTCCCAGCAGAGTTGATCAGATCCCACTTCCCTTAAAAGATAAAAACATAAACGTTCCGTAAGTTTTGTTCCGTATAAATGTTTTGCTAACTTATATTAGTTATTAAAAAAAAAGTCCTCCTTACCTGTGTTGTTCGTCTGTCTAATAAAATTTATCCGTTACTTACAAAAATGTTGTTGCATTTTAAAGTGTGTAGACGAATCCATTACACTACTTTTTAGGTGATTAATGTATTTTTAGTTTTAGTTTTATATTAAAAATATAAAAAATATCAACATACCCAAATATTAAAAAAAAAATTTTTTTTAATTATATATATATACATATATATATACTTTTAGTCCTTTTTTATCCCCCTCCTCCTTCTCCGCCTCCTCCTCCTTTGTTGTTCAATTCCTTGTCATCAATTTCAAATAAATACTAATCCTCCTTGTCAACTCACAGCGTTCATAAGCTTAACTGCCGATTTTTTCTCTTTCTTCTTCTTTAACTCACAGCTCCTCCAACCAGCGTTCATAAGCCAACTTTCCATCCTTTCTCTCTTTCTTCTTATTCTTCTTCTTCTTCTTCTTCTTCTTCTTCTTCTTCTTCTTCTTTTTTAAAACTCACAGCGTTTCCAATCGGCGTTATAAGCTAACTGTCGATTTTTTCTTCTTCTTCTTCTTCTTCTTCTTCTTCTTCTTCTTCTTCTTCTTCTTCTTCTTCTTCTTCTTCTTCTTCTTCTTCTTCTTCTTTTAACTTTTTCAACATTTCTTTCCTTCTTCATTCATATATATACATATATATATATATATATATATATATATATATATATATATATATATATATATATACACACACACACACACACACACACATATATATATATATATATATATATATATATATATATATATAATATAATTCTAATTATATTGTAATCCGACGTAATGGGAAATGAAAAAGGAAAAAAACAAGAGATATTTTTTATATATTCATCAACGTTTCGTCTTTATTATAAGACTTCAGCAGGATGATAATTTTAAGAAAAATGTCATGTAATTACATCGAAATTTTGGGTAGACATGATTTTTCTAAAATTATGATACCACCTACCTGCTAAACACACAGAGTTTCTCCCTTCCCTCCTCTTTCCCCAGCCTCTCAAAATCCATGCCACACCTCACCACGACAAAAATAGTTTGAGCGTTTGTTTTGGTAAAAGTTTTTATTCTTCAAGTTTTTAATACTTTTAAAATAGTGTTTCTTTAACTAGTTATGACTGATGTACACCGGATGTAGTTGAATGGCATAGACGGGGCAGATTCTGTTTAGTGTATAGATGGGAATCTCACAGGTACTACCACACTGGGTCAGGGGCAATGGCAACTAAGGGGTAACGCTACATCCACAAAAGCTTTCTAATTGTGGTCTCATCACCAGATGTCGTTCAACGTAACACACAGGATAAATAGTAGTAGTAGTAGTAGTAGTAGTAGTAGTAGTAGTAGTAGTAGTAATGTGAAGAAGAAGAAGAAGAAGAAGAAGAAGAAGAAGAAGAAGAAGAAGAAGAAGAAGAAGAAGAAGAAGAAGAAGAAGAAGAAGAAGAAGAAGGACGACGACGCGGGGGAGGAGGTGACATATCTCAATTTGCTAATCCGGCATTTTTGTTGTCAAATGTGTTTCTTTGCTTGGACGACTTTTATAAGTGTCTTGTTGTTCGCCTTTTTCCTGTTAAATGTATTAAATTTTAAATTAAAATAAGGAACCCTGCTGTTTTATATCTATACTAAATCAATGGAATTGGTTGAATTGAAGAACATGTCCACTTGACATCACTCGACCCCTGCAGCGGTCTTTTGATCTTCGCTTTTTATATATATATATATATATATATATATATATATATATATATATATATATATATATATATATATATATATATATATATATATATATATATATATATAAACGCTTAATTACTTATATGAGGATTTCGTAAGAAAAATGGCCTCGTTTTCTAAGTAGAAAACTGAAAAAGTACAGCAATAAAAAAAGATTACGTTGAAATCAACGCGCATTTTCGTCATAAAATAATGGGTATTTTCTGTAGCATACTAAAAATAGAAAATTTCTGGTTAAGATTAACTTCAAGAGAATCCTAACAATGAAACGCGGCACTATTTCAAAACACCTTTGATTGCCAAAATGTTGACAAAAAATGTTCAATGTAATTTAATATTTTATACGTTTAGCATGGCTCTGTTGTCCACGTGACATGGACACGATTCAAAATGGCTGCTTCTTATGAACCCTTTTACATTTTGTTTCCCAAATATTTCAAGATGGCCGCTCTACGCAGAATTATGCCCATGAAAGATTTTTTTCTCAACCAAAAAATTGTCAGAAAAATAAAATTACATGGAGGTAATATAGAACACCTAAGATGCTAAGCGTGCAACTTGGTAACTATGTCACGTGCAAGTTTTTTGAATCACCAACGAGTGCACGTTTTGAAAAATCAAGCACGGACAAGAGGTGGCTTAATTTATGGCATCCCCTCAGATCATCGCAACACCTGCCCTGATCTGCGGTAGAGTCTGTAAAAGTATGGCAGGCTTAAAAAGCCATATCCACGCCTCGCACTCGGAACTTTCACACTAATATCACATCGATATGCCAAAAATGGTCATATTCGAAATTGAATAGACCACCACCATATATATATATATATATATATATATATATATATATATATATATATATATATATATGGGAAAATGAAAAAGGAAAACCAAAAAATGGATGTTTCATTTTTCATCCCTCACCAAGTACGGACGTCCACCCAGTAGTGGCCATTATTTTCTTCCTCCCAATATGTCAACCCTACATGTGTTTGTACTTGCATGACATTTTTCTCTATATTATCATCCTGATGAAGTCTTTTAAATAAAGACGAAACGTTGATGTACACATAAAAACATCCATTTTTTGGTTTTCCTTTTTCATTTTCCCATCACGTCGGATTACCTTCATCCTTCTCTTCCCATATATATATATATATATATATATATATATATCTGACCACTTTTGGCGTATCGATGTGATATTAATGTGAAGGTTCTCAGTGAGAGGCGCGGATGTGGCTCTTCAAGCCTCCCAGGCAAGTCAGAATTGATGCTTGTATCATTTTTTTCTTCATTTTCCTGAACCTGAGGAAGTCTTATAATAAGACGCAACGTTGATGAAAAAATAAATATTATAGTTTTTGGATTTCCTTTTTCATTTTCTACATATATATATATATATATATATATATATATATATATATATATATATATATATATATATATATATACGTATGTATGTATATATATATAAATGTATGTATGTATGTATATATATGTATATATATATGTATATATGTATCTATATATGTATCTATATGTATATATATATATATGTATATATATATATAAGTATCTATCTATCTATCTATCTATCTATCTATCTATCTCTCTATATATATATATATATATATATATATATATATATATATATATATATATATATATGGTGGTCTATTCAATTTCGAATATGACCATTTTTGGCATATCGATGTGATATTAGTGTGAAGGTTTCAAGTGAGAGGCGTGGATATGGCTCTTCAAGTCTGCCAGACTTTTACAGACCCTACCACAGATTGGGGCAGGTGTTACGATGATCTGAGGGGATCCCATAAATGAAGCCACCTCTTGTCCGTGCTTGATTTGTGCAAAACATGCATTCGTTGGTGATTCAATAAACCGGCACGGCATAATCTACGTTGACACACCATTTTTGGTTAGATCACCGAAGTTAAGCGACCATTTGGGAATACCGGGCGCTGTATCTGGAAGGACGAGAGAAACCTCTCTGCCAAAAAATACAGCCTTGAAGCTGCTTTAAGCAAGTAGTACAGTATAATCTGCTAATCCACACATTAGTTGACACAACGGAAGTTCTGTTCTCAATCATGTGGTGAAGTTCTCCAACGCGAGTATGCGAATTCTCTTTTATCGTCGGTGTTTGTAATCTTGGTCTCGGGTTAAGTTTGGGAAAAGACCGACACTGTAAGTGTTAAAACGAACATTCTGCATCTCGTTGCTCTGACTCTTTTACAGAATATTTCCGTCCTGTGTTGATCTCAACACTTAAGGAGTTTATTATGGGACGAAATTGAATACAAGCAGGATTGACGGGGGTCGAAAATTAACAATTGTCTCGTATAAAAATAACGATGTCAACAGAATGTGTCACAACGGAAACGAGGTCAACGTTTATGTAGCGACAGAAAAAATGACGTTCACACAAAATGGAATACATAAATAACAACAACAATAATAATAATAATAATAATAATAATAATAATAATAATAATAATAATAATAATAATAATAATAATAATAATGTTTCAGTTATGGCAACATTAGCCATGAGGTAGTGGTTCCCGGCACGAAAGGTGAACTCGGCATAGCGTGTTCGCGTTCCGTTCACCACTGCAACAATTTCCCTAATACTCTTGTGAAAAGTATGGATCCATATGTCTTCGATCCGGCAATGGGTGACATAGTAGTGCAGACTGGAATCGCAAGCCTTGCTAGGCAAACGTGTCTTGGGGGAGAGCAACTCTTAAATAGCATTAACTACTCGTACTATGTCAATAACTTCGAAAGCATCCAACCAAAAAAATCAACAAGTTGGATGTACAGCCAGAAGAGTAGCAGACCTCAGCGGGACGTTTTATTTCAGCAGACTTGGTTGCTGTTGATGATGATGATGATGATGATGATGATGATGATGATCATGATGATGATGATGATGATGATGATGATGATGATGATGATGATGAGTAATGCCTTCGTATTTGATAAATTTGAAAGTGTGGCATGAGAAAACGTGAGAATTACCGAAATGCACTCAACTGATCTGAATTTGGACACACGAATTAGAAGCAGCGTATAAGTACCTAAGAATCAACGAATCCGATGGAATAAACGAAACTAAAATGAAAGTGAAAGTAAGCAACGAACATCGCACACGTGTACGTATTGGTATAAAACACAAAAGTGCATTTGCAAAACATAATATTAGCCATAAAAACTCTGGCTGTTCATGTGGTTCAATTCAGCATTCTTAATCTGACCATTGCTCAGATTGTACCAATGGATGGAAAAGTGATAAAAACCTTCACTTGTCATCGCACGCATCACCCTAAGGCCAATGTTGAAAGGAGTGAAGAGTTAGTTTAAATAGAACTGTTTTACAAAATGACAAAACAAGACATCCAGGAGAGTAGAAAGTGCGAATTTCAGGAGAGTAGAAAGTGCACCTTGTGTTTACTTCCTCGTAACTCTCGCTTCCCTTATTTTTTATTTTCTTTTAGTTCGTCTTTGAGTCCTCATATTTCATGAGCGATGTTTCTGACAAACGGGGAAGAATTGCTGTCATCTGGGTCGGAATCAATCGTTGGCTAGTTTTTGACCTGAAGTAGTATTTTTTAGCTCTTTACATCAAGTGGCTTCATGTTGTGTCTGAAGCGATCTCCATAAAGACGGGATAATATTGTGTGTGAAAGAGCATGAGAAGAATAAGAGACGAAGAAAGTGAACAGATTCGAACGAGAACTTCAAGTGGACGAAGAAGAGCAAAGAGCAAAGCGGTTCTAATTCGTCGACTGTAAAAGAAACACAAGAAACAATCAAATGAATGTGATTCATCAAACGCAAAAACAAAATGGCCGAACAAAATGAGAGATCAACTAACATGAAGTGATCCGTCATTGGTTGCGTAGTGCAGGATTAAAAGCTGCAATTCTCTTTGAAAAACATCTTGCTACACCATAACTAATTCTTGCTAGAAATGCCCAAGCAAACATACGAAACGATGACTCGAAAAAATAGATAGAATTGATGATCAGTTCTATCTATTTTTTTGATCAAAGTTTCGGATATTAGTATCTTCCAAACATTCTGCTGGATTAAATGGGCCAATATCTGCACTGGAAAAATCTGCAATTTGTATTGAAGGTAAACTGCATAAAATTGGTATGAACATCAGCCAGACGCCGTACAGACATTTGACTTGTAACCAAATTATGGAACTTTACTATTCACACAAATGGAACAATCAAAGCTAGTCGCACACACAAAGACAATAACAACATAAGTTTCCTTTTATTGACATTATATTGACTTGCAGACTCTAATATTACTTGCAAGATCTTCAAAAAATATAAAAATCGAAATATCGTGAAACATAAATGTCAAGAATGTGACACATGAAAACAGAAATGATTCCGATTGTCATTAAGACACTGGCTTTAACTGAGAAACGGTTTAAATAAGCTAATTGGAATTAATCCTGGTGGTTCACACCAAACAATCTTCTGTAAAAATTGTTGCTTTTTCTTTTGCGTGCATGCGTATATCTCAGTGCGTGTGCGTGGAACTATAAAGTGTGAATAGCATGACAACATTTCGAAACTTAAGTGTCTGGGAGAAACCCGAGCCGACATGAATATACAGAAAAGGCGAAAAATAAAATTAAAATAAAAATAATAATGGCATCATCACCGACCGGGTTGGTCGCTTGCGCCATGAATTCCTATGATCTTCCAATCATTATTTCCATATGTAGGCGACCCTGGAACATGTTTCTCAATAACTGATTATCTCGCTACGGACTATTAAAAAAAACTCCTTCACTATTAACACATAATCTTGCCAGACGAATCAGAGCGTTTCGTCTATCTCAACCATCTTTATTTACTAATACAAACGCAAGAAAAAATATAAATATAAATTGGTTTATTTATCATAAATCTTCGATGGCTGCACAATTTTACTTTATTGTTCTTATATAAAACGACTAATATTGGAAAAGGTATAATTAGCACAGCTTAATGAAGCGCCCGTCATTATTCATTTAAAGAAACAACGAGTGCGTAAGAGTTTTACAAAGAGAATTAGGAGATCTGTTTTCCTTCTACCAATAATATTGGTTTTTTGAAGACTAGGGCCAATAGGCATCTCCTGTCTTTGCGATAATCATATTTGTTCTTGTTATCTCCTTACATCAAGTGGCTTCATGCCTTGTCTGGAGCGATTTCCATAAAAAATCCAGATCAAGCTATTAAGGCAGATCACGAATGGAATATTCAATCAATTTGATCATATTATATTTGGGATACCCGATACAATACAAATCTAGATCGTGACAAGAGTAGAAAGTGGGTCTGTGGTTTACTTTCGACAGCCTCGTAACTCTCGCTTCCCTTATTTTGTCCTTTAGTCCTCACATTCCATGAGCGATTTTTCTGACAAAGGGGGGAAGAATTGCTGTTTTTGGGGTCTGAATCTATCCATTTAACACTTATCGTTGGCTAGTTTTTGACCTGAAGTAGTATTTTTTTAGCTTCTTACATCAAGTGGTTTCATGCCTTGTCCGTAGCGATTTTCGATAAAAAAATCTAACCAATATATTTAGAGGATTCTTTTGTAAAAATTAGGATGCAAACCACAAGGACAATCAGTCCGAAAAATATTCTCTAACCCAACAATATTCTCTAACCCAACAATAGAAACATTGCAATATTATGGGACGGAACTAATCGCGTTAAATACCCAGCTTGTCGATGACGAAGAAACAAACTCAATACAACTTTATAGAAAAGTATTTCTTTATTCGTTGTATTTGCATCCACACTAACTGAAGTCTATATTATGGTATATTAATTTCGTCGCTAGACGTCTTCAAGTTACGGTGGAAGAGGCAGTTAATGTTACAAGATTAGGGTTCAAGTCGTTACCTTTCCTCGTCCCTTATTCGATGAACGCTATGTCTAGGCTCGCTAGAATAAATATCTATCTATCTATCCCAGCTCGTGTCGTTATGTATACATTGCAGCGTAAGAATACATATATCTCACTATCTCCCTCAGCCTGTCTGTCTCTCTATAACATCCCGAATCCCGAATCAATGTGAGTTGAAAGTTTGGAAAAGTCACAGACAGAATGGAGTGTGTGTGAGTAGTTGAACGATATATTAAATAGACTTACACAAAATGCACGTGCTCTCTTTTTTGTCTCTCTCTCTCTCTCTCTCGCTCTCTCTTTCTCTCTCTCTCTCTCTCTCTCTCTCTCTCTCTCTCTCTCTCCCTGAAACGCGAAAACTCACGCATAAACACGCATATAGTAGGAAGTATTTTGGAGCGTAAGAAGGAAGTGTTGTTGTCTCTTCCGATCTTATTAATACCACTCGCCGTATTTTGTTAATATAAAACACACAAAAATAACGTTTTTCACATTTGCGGGAAAATACGACTCATCGCATGTATCCGGTGATCTTAAAATAATTGCTATAAATACAAATAACTATTGACGCAGTTATTTAAACATTGAAGATTCCACATTGAAGATTCCACACGGAGAAGCTTGCAATTTGGAAGGATAGACATGTGAAACTCTAACAGGAACAAAAACAACTCAGGTCGTCATGAAGCCACCCGAAGAGAAACACAAAAATAATGTTTTACTCTCGTAATGTTGGAAGAAAAAACAATATCAGAGAGGCGTTAACGAAAAAAAAATGCGCGGGAATTGCACAAAATACTAAATTAGCGTAAATTCCACGGTTGATGAAAGGAAAGAGTTTTTGATTGAAATAAAAAACAAAACAAAATCGGATATGAGGATGGTGAAGTGTTGACCCCCCCCCTCCCTAACGCTCAATCGGAGGCAGCGAGGGAAGTCTACGAGAGTGTTAAATTGTATCGCGTTTAGGTGTTTCATGTTGGTATGTGAAAATCGTGATGCACGTGATATCCGACAGAGAATAATTGCCATCGGTAAACTCTTATTTACACGAGGTAAATGGATCGATTCTTCATCGCCACTTATAGTCACACACACGCGCGTGCGCGTGCCCCCACACACACGCGTGCAAGCGCGCGCACACACACACACGCTCGTGCGTGTAAATCCGTAAAGGCTAGAGGAATTTCTGTAGTAAATCTTAGTCGGAGAGTTGAATGTAAACACAGCGCACTAATAGAAGTTAGAAAGAAACATTCCCGCCATTACACGTTATAATTTATTTCTTCTCGTCAGGACGAGAGTCATCCAACGTGTTGTTCTGACTGAAAGGAGAGAGCACTCATGCTGTTCTATTAAGGAGGGGAGAAGTAAAGAGAGGGGGAAGAGAGAATATGGGCCGATGTGTTTACCATTTGACCAAGTCCCCGAAGGTGTATCTGAATACCACCCCGGCAACGGGCGAATGTCAACCACCTCCCCACCTACCCCGACCAAGCATGTCGGGAGTGATGACTTAGTTAGCACGTGTCTTATAATCGGAGAGATTGTGTGATTAGGTTGTATTATAATTTGGGTAAATTGAAAATATGGCAAAAGGAACAATTATTCATCTAAAAGTGAGTCATGGTTGAAATTTCTAATGCAATACTCTAGAAAATAAGATAGTTTTAAAGGAATGAATGTCTAGTTGTTCGTTATTGACTTATTGCTATAAATTTGACTTTGGTGGAATTATTATTTCTTACTGAAGTAGGGCTTCAGTGGGAATAGATCAACAGCTTCGTCTCTGTTTAGGGATGGGGGGAGGCAGGAAACGAGGAAGGGATGGTGCGGGGCACGATGTCAGTACTGCCAGTCCGGGGTCGTTATTAGTAGTGGGCAAATCTGTATAAAACTACTATAATCTCCAAATTGAGTTTAAGAGGGGGGGGGGGCTAATGCCGGTACACTTGCCCACACGCACACACACATATATCGACACACACATTATACTTAAATATATATTTATATATATGTGTATATAAATATATGTATACATATAATATATATATATATATATATATATATATATATATATATATATATATATATGTATGTATGTATGTATGTATACATGTGTGTATGTATAAATATATGTATGTATGTATATATATATCGTAAAGCAAGTAATTGATTATAAATCTGACAGATTATATCAGTTCTTTTTTTCGCGTCGATTTGTCATTCCTGGCAAAGAAAGTAAAAGATGTTAGAAAATCTCCTTAGTTGAGTGAATTGCATTTCGTCAAGTTTCGTCTCGTCGAGAAGTCAGAAACATTTTCGTTTCTGCCGACCTGATCACGTATTTGGGGCGGATGTGGTGATTATCTAAGATCAAAGTGTAGCCTCCGTTATTCCAATGTCAATGAAGACTATAGATATTGTTATTAGTTTGTGCCATTCAATACAGGAACATTTATTTTGCCCAATTGTGACATTTTGTCGTGGGTTGGTCAAAATCTTTCTGAGACTTGAGTTCCACCACCTACAAAATTGAATCGTTTAAATAATGGGGGTATCTATTACAACACTAGTATCCATTACATATAATAACGTTATTGTTGACAAAACATACTCGCACGTATGTTTGTTATGCAGGCTATAACAAGTATCCACCCGATTCAAATGTCCATGCATATTTGAAAGAGAAAAGTGGAAGGAAAACACACACACACACACACATACATACACACACACACACACATATATATATATATATATATATATATATATATATATATATATATATATATATATATATATATAGACAGATCTAAATCCTAAGCAATGTTGACATACATATTAATAATAATAATAATAATAATAATAATAATAATAATAATAATAATAATAATAATAATAATAATAATAATTATAATAATAATAATAATTTCCCATTGCGAACTGCAGTCACACTTGATGACCTGATCATCACTCCTTCCAATGTCCGGAGTATAATAAAAAAAAAACCCTGACACCTCCAAAGCATGTAGGTCTGATTTTGTCCTTTTGTAAGGTTGGCCCCTGTACTCTCAAAACTACAACAAATGTCTTGCCGAATCTTGCTTCCTAGATGGCTGGAAAATTGCCTCTGTGGTATCAGTCTTCACGAATTCTGGTGAAAAAAACTGACCCTCAAAATTATCGCTTCATCAGTCTACTCCCGCTCTTCGCTAAAATCTTTGAATCTTTAATCAATCTAGCGATAGTCCGCCACCTCATTAATGCTAAACTTCTTTCTGACCATCAGTATGGTTTTAGGCAAACACGTTCTTCTGCGGATATCTTAACGGTCATCTTGGAACCAATATATCCAATACCCTGGACAAAGCTGGTGAAGTTAGGGTAGTAGCGCTTGATATATTCAAAGCCTTTGACTAAGTCTGGCATGAAAGTCTTCCTATACAAATTAATTCGTATGATATTACTGGATGAATATTTAATATAATCAGATCCTTCCTATTCAAAACAAAGATCCAGGTTGTCCTCGATGGCTTGACATCCAAACAATATGACATTAATGTGAATGTACCCCAGGGGTCGATCATCGAACCTTTATTGCTCCTGATTTTCATAAACGACCTCCCTGATGAAATTGTATCCGTGATGGGTATATCTGCTGATGACACCACGCTCTATTCTCGACATGTGGGCAAAACGGACGCGAACACATCCAAGGCAATGGCTGAATCCTTAGAAAATGAGCTCCAGTCTTTAGTAGAATGGGGACATAAATGGATGACATGCTCGTTTCCTTTAACAACTACAAGAAAGCTTTTCAACCAACAAATGCCATGACTAAGAAAACCTGAGAGTCCAATGTTCAAACTACTCGGCCTAACATTCACAGGTAACATGAATTGGAACAAATACACAGAAAATATTGCAAAAAAAAGAAAAAAGGCCACCATCCGCCCATAATGGAATGTGCTGCGACGAACTTGCTGCTCTGGTGCCCCCCCCCCCTCGACGTAAATACAATAGACCAACCTGACAATCAGCTAAATCCCATCCATTCATTGTGGAGGTCCCCAAATACTGGAAGACTTTCTTCTCTAATAGCTTATTTCCTCGAAAAATATGGAGAAAAGACTAGAAGAAATTGGAATCAAAAGAAAGATTGAGACCATGAACACATGGCAATGATGAAAAAAGACGAACACTTCAGGAAAATACTCGAATGCGGAAACGAAATCAGATAACCAACGAACGCTAAACAGTCACGGGTAAGTTGAACTAGAAATAAATAATATCTAATTGTTCGTTATTAACGACTGGTCTGTTATATACTGATACCTGAAATAAGAAGGGCCAACATTCACAGGATGTCGACTGGGTTTCCATGTTGACTATCAAATGAGCCTTGTCGATCATGACGCTCAGATCTTTCTTCTGATCCTCACGGCTTTTATATTTGTTTGGTGTCATTTTCTGATGTTTTGCTGGTGTATGTGGCAACAACAGGTCCAGGCTTATTTCACCTGTGCCCCTGTCACCGGAATCGCGTTTATCTATCACATATGTAAATAACTGTGTACTATCACACCCATTGTACGGGTTAGATAATAAAGAATGTCGATCAATATTTGTTTCAATTAATTATAATTTGGAAAGCAAGTTATTTACATAATCCACAATGAGTTTATATGCCGTCAAACAAATTGACTAGATCGGACCCAATAAATTTCAAGCCGAAGCACCTGAGCCATTGTAAACGATTTATTGTAAACGATTAATTGTAAACGACTTATTGAAGAAAAATTGTTATTTGTCTCTGACTTGGGTTAGGGTTAGGGTTAGGGTTAGGGTTAGGGTGGGGAGATTGCAGGTTAATAGATTTCTGGTGTCTCTTAATAAATCAGACGAGATTCAAACTGGTCTCGTTCATTTTGTAAGAATTCCACCACGTTGACATCGCGCTATTGGTTTAAGTCAATATTCTTCTGATAATAATTGGCTAAAAGTCCGTTCAACGCTGCATCATGTGAAAAGTATTCGATAAACGAAACTATAACATTGTCTGCAGATTAATCTTCAATCCCCGACAGTGATTTAGACATAGAGGTCTTTGAATAACAACCACCTAAATTGGATGTGTCTTTATGGTTGTACGTGGGTAGTTATGGTCGGGGAGTGGGGGGGGGGGGGGCTCTAACCTTTTTTAGCAAAGAACATTCTTGAATCCCTAAGGAAGTGTTGAAAACCGACTCCTTAAATACCCGTATTGAAAACTGACTCTCAACTTAGCCACAAAGAGACTTGGGTGTTTTGAATTTCAATCCAGTACATACGTTAAGGCTGGTAGTTTTCGAATATCTATGTAATAAAACAGAACACAAACAAATAGCGACTCAGTAAAGACGATACTGTAGTTCATGTTGCCAACTAATACATAGCATGCATACCGCCATTGATGCTAGAACAATTCATCAAATTATAGAATGGATATATATATATATATATATATATATATATATATATATATATATATATATA
Source organism: Sepiola atlantica (assembly GCA_963556195.1). Lineage (NCBI taxonomy): Eukaryota > Metazoa > Mollusca > Cephalopoda > Sepiida > Sepiolidae > Sepiola > Sepiola atlantica. Next base: position 128,552,200 of record OY744528.1, on the reverse strand, counting down.
TATATGGTACACGTATTGTATTAGTTTCTGTAGATGTAAACCCGTTGAAACTCCAGTGTTTATAAAAAGTGCTCAGTAACAAGTAGAGCTGTTCTTAAGTATAAATTTTTATTCATACAAACATTATTGGTTACATATGTGCATACATGTTTCGGTTGTACTCTTCACAGAGAGTCAACCTCTTCAGACCAAAGAAGACAGAGAAGTGAAATGGATTTGGAAAACTTTCCCTTTAAATAAATCTTTTTGGGAGATGAGATATTTTTTATAATTTAGTATCGCGTTACATGCTTTACTTGTTAACTCTTTCAATCAGTTTCTATCTTTTTTATCATTTTTATTACCTGCTTTCGAATTCTTTCCTTTTTCTATTTTTTTATTACCCATTTAGCCTCGATTCCTTTCTTCTCTATTTGACACTTCAAAGTTTTAATCTATTTATAAACCTATTCAAGCATAAATATCTGATCTTATATAAAATACACACATGTGCACAAATTAATATATAAACAAGTACATATATAAACAAACATATTATATACATATATAAAATATATATATATATATAAACAAACATATTATATACATATATAATATATATACATATACATACACACACACGCATACACACACTAGCTTGCTCTGCCACCTCGCTATCGCTTCGCAAACTTTGCTACTTGAAATACTTGAAACATTAATTTGAAATAATAAAAGTGAACGTATGTGTCCGACTGGCTTTAATAATCATGTATGCAAATGTGTGTGTGTGTGTGTGTGTGTGTGTGTGTGTGTGTGTGGTACATGCTTTACTTGTTAAATCTTTCAATCAGTTTCTATTTTTTTTTATCATTTTTATTATCTGCCTTCGAATTCTTTTCTTTTTAAAATTGTTTTATTACCTATAAATAAATAAATATATATATATATATATATATATATATATATATATATATATATATATATATATATATATATATAAGACATTATTAAAAATAAAAAAATTTGTCTGTTTAATTATGACTTTTTTATATTTTTTCAATTTTTCTGATGGTCTTTCTTGTATTAAAATCAAAAAAAGTAATAAATGTTCCATAGGTTTCACAGGTTAATTTTTTTGATTTTAATAAAAAAAGACCATCAGAAAAATTGAAAAAATAAAAGGAGGTATAATTAAACAGACGAATTCTGTTATTTTTAACAATGTTTGCATAAACGAGAAAATGCTGCCTATATATATATATATATATATATATATATATATATATATATATATATATATATATATATATATATATATATTTCATTACGTTGGATCATTTTATCGCTATCTTTATTCATATATATATATATATATATATATATATATATATGTGTGTATATATATATGTATATATATATATATATATATATATATATATATATATATATATATATATATAAGAATAAAGATAACGATAAAATGATTAATAAACGGATTTCAACAAGCACATTGCTCCCCCTCCCCCTCCCCAAAACTCTATAAACTGCTACTACTGCGCATTTTTTTGCCTTCTCACTTTATTTCATTTTTCTTTACTTACAAACCGGCCGAAGCTCGTAGCTGGTTGGCAAATTAAATTCATGCTTGTATGATTTTTTGGTTGATTTTTACAATAAAGACGACACGTTGATGAAAACATAAATAATATAGATTTTGTTTTTTTTTCTCCATTTTATATATATATATATATATATATATATATATATATATATATATATATATATATATATATATATATATATATGGGATAGATAGATAGATTTACAATAGCAAATTGACTCATCATCTGAAATCATTTGGTTTCGAGTTCAATTCAGGTTGAATTGCACATCAGACTCAAATTATTATTATAACCCTATTCCGAAGTCCAAACTATATATATATATATATATATATATATATATATATATATATATATATATATATATATATATATATACAGGGTGGGCCAAAATAAGGGTCCTATCTTTAAATTTGAATAACTTGAATTTGAATAACTTCCACAAAATAAAAGTTAAACTCACCAAACTTTATGTGTGTGTAGACTGACCCTTCCGAGATTTTTTGAAATAAACAAAACAAATTTTAGCCGAAAAACACTTCTTAAAACTTACAAAAACTAAAGTATTGTTTTTTACACTGTTTTGAGTTTTTTAAGCAAAAATAATGTTTTCTAAATGAGGGTACGTTCCTTAGGGCTAATACGGCTCATGCTTGCTTCGGAAGGGGTCCTTTACTTATTCTAAAAAAAAAAATTTTAAAAATCAATAAATAAAAAAGTTATGAATTTTTAAAAATAGGACCCTTATTTTTGCCCACCCTATATATATATATATATATATATATATATATATATATATATATATATATATATATATAATTTAAATAAACATTAGAAAACGTCTACGGAGATAAACTAACGTCTTACACGTTCGTTACCGAGTTCGACAAAATGCACCCGAAGAAGTTACATCGACCGAAACGTTGTGAGAATAATATCCACGATGAGAATAGTAGTCCGAATAATCCAAATAATGCTGATTATCAATCATCATCTAAAAAATCCCCCAAAATTGTATTTTATCAGTTTTATGTTAATTAGTTTAGTTTTCATATCACTAAACATGTTCTATAACATAATAGTTGTCATCAGTTTTAATATCACTAAACATGTGTTCTATAACATAATAGTTGTCATCAGTTTTAATATCACTAAACATGTTCTATAACATAATAGTTGTCATCAGTTTTAATATCACTAAACATGTGTTCTATAACATAATAGTTGTCATCAGTTTTAATATCACTAAACATGTTCTCTAACATAATAGTTGTCATCAGTTTTCATATCACTAAACATATGTTCTATAACATAATAGTTGTCATCAGTTTTCATATCACTAAACATGTTCTATAACATAATAGTTGTTATCAGTTTTCATATCACTAAACATGTGTTCTATAACATAATAGTTGTCATCAGTTTTCATATCACTAAACATGTGTTCTATAACATAATAGTTGTCATCAGTTTTCATATCACTAAACATGTTCTATAACATAATAGTTGGCATCAGTTTTAATATCACTAAACATGTGTTCTATAACATAATAGTTGTCATCAGTTTTAATATCACTAAACATGTTCTATAACATAATAGTTGTCATCAGTTTTCATATCACTAAACATGTTGTATAACATAATAGTTTTCATCAGTTTTAATATCACTAAACATGTGTTCTATAACATAATAGTTGTTATCAGTTTTAATATCACTAAACATGTTCTATAACATAATAGTTGTCATCAGTTTTAATATCACTAAACATGTTCTATAACATAATAGTTGTCATCAGTTTTCATATCACTAAACATATGTTCTATAACATAATAGTTGTCATCAGTTTTCATATCACTAAACATGTTCTATAACATAATAGTTGTCATCAGTTTTAATATCACTAAACATGTGTTCTATAACATAATAGTTGTCATCAGTTTTCATATCACTAAACATGTTCTATAACATAATAGTTGTCATCAGTTTTTATATCACTAAACATGTTCTATAACATAATAGTTGTCATCAGTTTTAATATCACTAAACATGTGTTCTATAACATAATAGTTGTCATCAGTTTTCATATCACTAAACATATGTTCTATAACATAATAGTTATCATCAGTTTTCATATCACTAAACATGTTCTATAACATATAGTTGTCATCAGTTTTAATATCACTAAACATGTGTTCTATAACATAATAGTTGTCATCAGTTTTCATATCACTAAACATGTTCTATAACATAATAGTTGTCATCAGTTTTAATATCACTAAACATGTGTTCTATAACATAATAGTTGTCATCAGTTTTCATATCACTAAACATATGTTCTATAACATAATAGTTGTCATCAGTTTTCATATCACTAAACATGTTCTATAACATAATAGTTGTCATCAGTTTTAATATCACTAAACATGTGTTCTATAACATAATAGTTGTCATCAATTTTCATATCACTAAACATGTTCTATAACATAATAGTTGTCATCAGTTTTAATATCACTAAACATGTGTTCTATAACATAATAGTTGTCATCAGTTTTAATATCACTAAACATGTTCTATAACATAATAGTTGTCATCAGTTTTAATATCACTAAACATGTTCTATAACATAATAGTTGTCATCAGTTTTTATATCACTAAACATGTGTTCTATAACATAATAGTTGTCATCAGTTTTAATGATACATGACCTAAATAGGTCACTGGGTCACCTAGTATAAAGACCCATCGAAAAACTCTAACCCGATGGATAAACTCACGCCGTGAAGTAAACATAAACAACTACTCGACTGAACTAAGTTTATGTAAATGAAACGAGAAATGTTTTTCGAAAAAGTCACGTAACAGCGACTCCATTTTCTCTACTTCTCAAATACACAAGCAGTAGAATTTACATTCATACGTGATGACAGCGAAAGGGGACACTTTAACTTGTACAAGTCCCGATGTGTCACAATCTCCTGGATCCCCCCTGCTCCGTTAATAGGTACCATTCTTGTTTGCCGGCTATATTAAATATCAAAGATTTAGTTTGACAAAAGTATGATAATTTTATTTTTTCTAAATTTAGATGAAATGATAAATGTACTTTATAAGCGGAGTTACTGACACAAAAACGCATAATATACTTTAAGATAAAATGGCGCGAAACTCGTTGTCGAACGTATATGGATGAAAAATTGAAATGAACTGTATTATAGTGTGCATACTATAGCACATCTTGTACTATACTCTGCATACTATAACACATCTTGTAGTATACTGTGCATACTATAACACATTTTGTACTATACTGTGCATACTATAACACATCTTGTAGTATACTGTGCATACTATAGCACATCTTGTAGCATTCTCTGCATACTATAACACATTTTGTACTATACTGTGCATACTATAACACATCTTGTACTATACTGTGCATACTATAACACATCTTTTACTATACTGTGCATACTATAACACATCTTGTAGTATACTGTGCATACTGTAACACATTTTGTACTATACTGTGCATACTATAGCACATCTTGTAGTATACTCTGCATACTATAACACATTTTGTACTATACTGTGCATACTATAACACATCTTGTAGTATACTGTGCATACTATAACACATTTTGTACTATACTGTGCATACTATAACACATCTTGTAGTATACTGTGCATACTATAACACATCTTGTACTATACTGTGCATACTATAACACATCTTGTACTATACTGTGCATACTATAACACATCTTGTACTATACTGTGCATACTATAACACATCTTGTAGTATACTGTGCATACTATAACACATCTTGTACTATACTGTGCATACTATAACACATCTTGTACTATACTGTGCATACTATAACACATCTTGTAGTATACTGTGCATACTATATCACATCTTTTACTATACTATGCATACTATAACACATCTTTTACTATACTGTGCATACTATAACACATTTTGTACTATACTGTGCATACTATAACACATCTTGTAGTATACTGTGCATACTATAACACATCTTTTACTATACTATGCATACTATAACACATCTTTTACTATACTGAGCATACTATAACACATCTTGTACTATACTGTGCATACTATAACACATCTTGTACTATACTGTGCATACTATAACACATCTTTTACTATACTATGCATACTATAACACATCTTTTACTATACTGTGCATACTATAACACATTTTGTACTATACTGTGCATACTATAACACATCTTGTAGTATACTGTGCATACTATAGCACATCTTGTACTATACTGTGCATACTATAACACATCTTGTACTATACTGTGCATACTATAACACATCTTGTAGTATACTGTGCATACTATAACACATCTTTTACTATACTATGCATACTATAACACATCTTTTACTATACTGTGCATACTATAACACATCTTTTACTATACTATGCATACTATAGCACATCTTGTACTATACTGTGCATACTATAACACATTTTGTACTATACTGTGCATACTATAACACATCTTGTAGTATACTGTGCATACTATAACACATCTTTTACTATACTGTGCATACTATAACACATCTTGTACTATACTGTGCATACTATAACACATCTTGTACTATACTGTGCATACTATAACACATCTTGTACTATACTGTGCATACTATAACACATCTTGTAGAATACTGTGCATACTATAACACATCTTTTACTATACTGTGCATACTATAGCACATCTTGTAGTATACTCTGCATACTATAACACATCTTGTACTATACTGTGCATACTATAACACATCTTGTAGTATACTGTGCATACTATAACACATCTTTTACTATACTGTGCATACTATAACACATCTTGTACTATACTGTGCATACTATAACACATCTTGTACTATACTGTGCATACTATAACACATCTGGTACTATACTGTGCATACTATAACACATCTTTTACTATACTATGCATACTATAACACATCTTTTACTATACTGTGCATACTATAACACATTTTGTACTATACTGTGCATACTATAACACATCTTGTAGTATACTGTGCATACTATAACACATCTTTTACTATACTGTGCATACTATAACACATCTTGTACTATACTGTGCATACTATAACACATCTTGTAGTATACTGTGCATACTATAACACATCTTTTACTATACTGAGCATACTATAACACATCTTGTACTATACTGTGCATACTATAACACATCTTGTATTATACTGTGCATACTATAACACATCTTTTACTATACTATGCATAATATAACACATCTTTTACTATACTGTGCATACTATAACACATTTTGTACTATACTGTGCATACTATAACACATCTTGTAGTATACTGTGCATACTATAACACATCTTTTACTATACTGTGCATACTATAACACATCTTGTACTATACTGTGCATACTATAACACATCTTTTACTATACTATGCATAGTATAACACATCTTTTACTATACTGTGCATACTATAACACATCTTGTATTATACTGGCCATACTATAACACATCTTTTACTATACTATGCATACTATAACACATCTTTTACTATACTATGCATACTATAACACATCTTTTACTATACTGTGCATACTATAACACATCTTGTACTATACTGTGCATACTATAACACACCTTTTACTATACTATGCATACTATAACACATCTTTTACTATACTGTGCATACTATAACACATTTTTTACTATACTGTGCATACTATAACACATCTTGTAGTATACTGTGCATACTATAACACATCTTTTACTATACTGTGCATACTATAACACATCTTGTACTATACTGTGCATACTATAACACATCTTGTAGTATACTGTGCATACTATAATACATCTTTTACTATACTGAGCATACTATAACACATCTTGTACTATACTGTGCATACTATAACACATCTTGTATTATACTGTGCATACTATAACACATCTTTTACTATACTATGCATACTATAACACATCTTGTACTATACTGTTCATACTATAACACATCTTTTACTATACTGTGCATACTATAACACATCTTGTAGTATACTGTGCATACTATAACACATTTTGTACTATACTGTGCATACTATAGCACATCTTGTAGTATACTGTGCATACTATAACACATCTTGTACTATACTGTGCATACTATAACACATCTTGTACTATACTGTGCATACTATAACACATCTTGTAGTATACTGTGCATACTATAACACATCTTTTACTATACTGTGCATACTATAACACATCTTGTACTATACTGTGCATACTATAACACATCTTGTACTATACTGTGCATACTATAACACATCTTGTAGTATACTGTGCATACTATAACACATCTTTTACTATACTGTGCATACTATAACACATCTTGTAATATACTGTGCATACTATAACACATTTTGTAGTATACTGTGCATACTATAATACATCTTTTACTATACTGAGCATACTATAACACATCTTGTACTATACTGTGCATACTATAACACATCTTGTATTATACTGTGCATACTATAACACATCTTTTACTATACTATGCATACTATAACACATCTTGTACTATACTGTGCATACTATAACACATCTTTTACTATACTGTGCATACTATAACACATCTTGTAGTATACTGTGCATACTATAACACATTTTGTACTATACTGTGCCTACTATAGCACATCTTGTAGTATTCTGTGCATACTATAACACATCTTGTACTATACTGTGCATACTATAACACATCTTGTACTATACTGTGCATACTATAACACATCTTGTACTATACTGTGCATACTATAACACATCTTTTACTATACTGTGCATACTATAACACATCTTGTACTATACTGTGCATACTATAACACATCTTGTAGTATACTGTGCATACTATAACACATCTTTTACTATACTGTGCATACTATAACACATCTTTTACTATACTGTGCATACTATAACACATCTTTTAGTATACTGTGCATACTATAGCACATCTTGTTGTATACTCTGCATACTATAACACATTTTGTACTATACTGTGCATACTATAGCACATCTTGTAGTATACTCTGCATACTATAACACATTTTGTACTATACTGTGCATACTATAACACATCTAGTAGTATACTGTGCATACTATAACACATTTTGTACTATACTGTGCATACTATAACACATCTTGTAGTATACTGTGCATACTATAACACATCTTGTACTATACTGTGCATACTATAACACATGATTCGTGGAAATACTTGATATTTGAGTGTAACAACAAAGAAATCGGAAAGGAATCCCCCCTCAGCTTGGTCATTATGGCCGACGATTGTGCGTTCTTACAGATATTGACGGACCACATTCCGAACGACTTTATTCTCAAGTAAAACGAAAACTATTCATGCACACACTTTGTTGTATAACAGACGAATGGCAATGAAATCATGTTGAATACTAACACTTCATGGCGAGTAAACGAATAACACAAACTAAGAATCACGAAAATAAACTGATATATTTTACTGCGTCCTTAAAGTCTATCTTCGTTGGTCTGTAACCAAGCTAAAACGAAAGCTAGCTTTCACATATTTCGATGTCTAATCTGTCTAGTAATGGAAGACCGATACTAATATTTCCTTTTCTTACTCCACAGACCGTTCCGACCTTGTCATTTGACCGTTAATCACCTAGTTATTTCAATCATGTACTCTGTGACTCCATGTTCGCATCTCTTTTAAACCTCACAGTGTTTCCTTTTTCGTTTGCACTTGCGTCAACGGTTCTAAGCACTCTACGTGAGACATGCATTACATAACAATCATATTAATATTTTTTCTTGTTATAGTCAAGGACTTGGTTCAGCCATGACAAACAATTGTAAGGGTGGCTGCGTGTGTAATTGTGAAGCATGGGTTGCGCAATCCCAACCACACCTCTCCTGAATCGGAACTGTTTGATTCCAATTGCAAGAAGTCCAGGACGGCTGAAAACAATACCGAGATTAGCAGAGAACACATACATCACCTGATATTCCCAAATGGTCACCCATTTAGTACTGATCAGGCTGAACGTCACTTAACTTCGGTGATCTAGCGGGAACCGGTGTGTCAACGTGATTGTGCCGTATAACGATCGGTCGGTGAAACAAAAAGAGCGAAAACGACAGTCGATCACAATAATATCTTGTTATTCGGGTTGCTATATTTTATATATATAGGCTATATTTATGGATTGAGCTCTATGGTAAGGGAAATAACGGCGTACAGCAATACTTTTCTATAAAAACTTGCTTGGATAATATGTAAATGAAGAAAGTAGTAAACGCTATAATTTCTCTTAATGCCAATGGTAGGTGACCCGGCGTAGAGGTAAGATTCATGATTCTGCTGATCACAGTTGGAAGTGATCTGGCGTTTCGAATCTTAGTGTGAAGACACTTGCAACGTTTAGCCGCACTGAAAGCTGCGATAGGTGAAACAGAATTTCTAATATATATATAAAGACAGTTCTAAACATGGATACCACGATAATGATTACCGATCAAAAATTATGCGTATTTCTATTAGCTCTGCATTTTGTTTTTCAAGATGGATTAATGCCTCGTAGTTAGGAGCAGTAAGAAAAATCTACTGTGAGTTTATTTTTGGTTTTTAGACGTTTGTCTTTCATGTCACGCCACACTGTATAATTTTTCAAGGTGAGAACTTTTTGTCTTTTCTGAAGACGGATCCAATATTGACATACTAATGTTGGTTGGTCCCCTATGAACGAAACGAATTCGTAAAAAATTGCACTAAAGATTGACTTTTTTTAGAATGTTTTGTGAGATGAATAAAATATTGGCCTTTGGGATGTAACAACATCTTGTTTACTTATATATATATATATATATATATATATATATATATATATATATATATATATATATATATATATATATATATATATATATATATATATATAATGTGTGGGGTATGAAGGCCTTTGACAGTGTATGGTGGAGGGGGGGGATCCAGTACGGACCCTGCTGTGCAGGATAAACGCAGCAGAAAATGGTAATGATGTGAAAGCGATGTCAGTTCTGGACTTTTAACTTACATCCGGTAAAAAAATAAACTTAACAAATATTTAATATTTTCTTTCTTTTATTTAAAACCCCTGATGCCTTTACAAAAGAAACGAGGGGCGTGTAGCTTGATTGTTTCACAATGGGGCTTAGTCATATTTACGTGTATTAAATAGAAATGTTTTTATCCCTTCACTTAAGAAACATGAAATAAAAAAGCACACTTTTTCTCTCTTTCCAAATATTACAGTGGAACAAAATATAAAGAAACAGAAAGACGTGCATATTGCGAGGAATCATAGGAATGGGACCGATGTTGTTTGGCGGAGTGACTTACAGAATGGGGTTGGATGGTTGTTCTCAAATCTTTTTTTAGTAAGGATCTGATGGTTCTATATGTTTCAAGATGTGCGGCCCTTTTCTTGTTTTTACCCCCTTTTAAATTTAACACAACCGACCCCGCCTAATTTGGACCATATAAATTCTTACTCATAGAAGAATTCTTAAAAGCTGAAAAGTAATAAAAGGAAATACAAACTAGGTTCCTACAAGAAAAATAAGAATATAATTTAGCCATTTCATATTTTAAACTTGTATAGACAACTTTATAAAAACTTATGATAATGAACAATTTTTATGATAATTAACACGTTTTATGTTTATATACGATCCAACGTATGAAATATTAAAAGAAAAGCAAATCCCTTTAATCATATTTTCTCGGCAATAGATTAAAAAAATAAATGGTTTGTAAAATGTGAAATTAAAAAAAATAATCCCATTAAACTGTATATGCCTCTATTAATTAAATAGATCAATCTGTGGGCATATCACATCCCGAAATGCTTAAAATATAGCAGTAAATTTACAACATTATAAATTTAAACGTATATAATACTAACAAATGATATTTCCCCAAATCCGCATCAACTTTCTACAAATATAATTTTCTCATCCAAATAGTGGTTAAAAAGGGTGATTGTATTAAGCCGAGGTTTGAAGCCCGACAGCTGGTATAATTGTCAGCGCTTTTTACCCATGAACCATCTCCACAGTTATGATGTTTTGCTTAACATATCACGGTCGCAGAAAACTTTATTCTAAGAAGAAGAATAGATTTTAACGTTGGTGTAAGCAATATCTGCTGCATTTCATCCGATTTCTTCTCATGCCAAGAAGTTGATTTTTCATTTTGTCTCTCTCTATCTCTATCTCTCTCTATCTCTCTCTCGCTCTCTCTCTCTCTCTCTCTCTCTCTCTCTATATATATATATATATATATATATATATATATATATTATATATATATATATATATATATATATATATATATATATATATATATATATATATATATATATATATATATATATATATATATATATGTATTACAGAACATCGGTACCGTCGGTTTAAAAGTCAAACAAAGGGGACCTATATTTGAAGGAGCTCTATAGAAAGGTACCGGGCATGAGGGGTGGGGATGATACCCCATTTTTAATAAACTCTAAAGATAGAAATTTAGAGATTTTGCCCACTAGATATACACCATCAGGTTGTGAATTTTCTAGACATTAAATGATAATACGCATGAAACCTACCATTGACCCAATCACACATTATATTATATTGACTATAATTCTAACCACCCGAGTTCAATGAAGAAAACTCTTATTCTCAGTATATGGAAGAGAGTATCTTCCCATGATCAATTATTGAATCATAAAAAAAATATATATTTAGCCAATTTATTGGAATGTGGGGTGGGGGGATACATTGGCATGAATGTTTTTTTCGTTATTCTCAACCTTAATGATTAAATGGATGAGCTAATTTGTAATATAAAACTAGGAATTCCGTAGGAATCACCCCAGCTTAATTGGGAGCTATCTCGCTCTGTTCGCTAGAGGGGGGGGGGGGTAATTGTTCAATCGGCATCTTAACTTATGGCACCAGTAAAACACAAACCATTCGTCGTATGTCTTAATATAGTCTGGTGATATTTTCGTGTGGCAATTTAATATTATTTCAATTTTAAGAACCTGTAGGATAATTTACATATAAAAACTCAAAACCATTTTGGCCATATGTGGTTACATCATTAGACAGTTTTTTGTTGCTAGTTTCTGTCGGTTCATATCTCGCCTTCTCTATATTTAGAAATAAGTGTTTTTTAACGAGATACATGGAATATTATTTAGATGTTATTTGGCCAAGTGACATATTTACTATGCCTCTCATATAGACTATCAAATAAAGACTTAATTAACTTAATGAAATTAAACGGTAGGCATATATTCCTTTTTCTCTCCTGCTATAAGCATTTGCATGAAACTTTCATAATTTTCTTTCTCAATTAAAAAGGGAGATAACTAACTTAGTGTTTTTAAACCTGAGTTGCTGCCCTTGCATTTGTTTTGATGGTCGTTGTTGTGGTTACTCGCTGGCAATACTTTGGATTTTTGAACATGAGACCCGTAAAATAGATTTAATAAATATTTAAAACAATAATGATTCAATTTTATCACCTGATTGTAAGCCAATCCCAATCTTATATGATAGTTAGGTAATATTAATAACTCAGAACAACGTTAAGGTTTTATGGTTGGAAGAATCTATATTTAGTTATTTTTTTCTTATTGTATAATATTATTCTTTGACAAAAAAACTTTAAGGCATCACACTAAATATATTAGAATGTTGGTTTTGTAATTTGTATGAATTTCTCTGAAATATTTTATGTATATACGCAAAGTAGCTGTAATTTTGTCGCTTTAAAACTCGTTATTTTTCATGATAATTAGTGCCATGTAGTTTCGTATATACTTTGAAATGACTCTTCAACTGAATTACATATCTGATTATTATTTATAAATTTATTTATAAATTGATTAAGGTATTTTTTATTAAAAACATTTTATTAACCTTCAATCAAGTTAACTATTAACTCTTACACAGTATTTATTGAGCAATATTGTGCAATATTGTGCAATATATTTTCATGGCTTTTCTTCGAATACAAGATGGCTGCCTTTTCTTGGTAGCAATTTCTAAATCTCTCTTCAATGGAGATGAATTCGATGTGAGCTGTTAGTTTTTTTATTTTTGTTTATTGCATCGTTATGTATTTTTTTGAAAGAGAACTTTTTGGTTTTCTGATGAAGAAAAAAAAACCGGGATTGACATGAAAATAACGGTTGTTCTTCTGTGAACGAAACAGATTCGTAATTGTACCAAAGCTTTTTGTTTTGAAAAAAAAATGATTTGTAAGGTGAATAAAATCTTGGTTTTTGGAATATAAAAATGGTGTTTATTTATATATGATCTGTTGTTATATGTTAACAATCATCGAACTTTAACTTTTAAAAGGTTCGTATTTATAAAGAATAGAAAATATATGCGAAAACATATTTTTACACACACATACATATATATGTGTATATATATATATGCAAAACATATTTTCACACACACATACATATATATATATATATATATATATATATATATATATATATGTGTGTGTGTGTGTGTGTGTATGTGTGTGTGTGTGTGTGTGTATCAGCACATGTTTGATTAAGGATAACGGAATTTTCTCTTTTCGTTATTTTTTAAAGCGTTGTCTCGACTCTGCGAGCTAATTCCCGGGTCTCTGGTGTTATTCATGGATGATGGATTCACAAACAAATTTTTCGTCTATCTCGAGAGCTTTCGACCTTCGCGGTCGTTTCTACTTTGCTATATTGTTTTTATTTAAGTTGTTTTATTATTTTGGTCTGTTGTTATATCGTATAAAAATACATAAATATCAGATTCAATTACACCTAATGTTTTTCTCTCTTAAAAACTACAAACTACAAATGATAAAACACCTTTGATAACAACAACAATAGAGCAGAAAAAACACCCAACTCATTAAGACGATCGCGTAGATCGAAAGCACCTGACATGGAAGACAAAAAAAAACTTTCGGATTCATACTCCACGATGTAACATCAGAGACCCTGAAATTTGTTTGCAGAGTCAAGACAACGATTAAGAAAATAAAGAACAGGGAAAATTCCGTCGTCATTAATCAGACATGTATCGATGACGATTTGCTGCCTAAATACACAATACACACATAACAAACATAACACACACATAACACACATAACACACAGATAACATACATAACACACATAAAACACACACAACACACACGTAACACACCCAACATACACAACACACACACCCACACACAACACACACATAACACACACATAACACACATAACACACACATAACACACATAACACACATAACACACACATAACACACACATAACACACATAACACACACATAACACACATAACACAGACACATAACACATAACACACACATAACACACACATAACACACACATAACACACACATAACACACATAACACACACATAACACACATAACACACATGACACATACAACACACACATAACACACACAACACACACAGCACACACATAACACACACATAAAACACACGCAACACACACAAATAACACACACAACACACACATAACACACACGCACACGCACACACAAATACATTTCTAGGTGGAGGAAAACTCGGAGCTATCATACGCTTCAATACTAATCTAGATATCGCGCATTTAATTATTTGTCAGTGAACGTTGCTGCAGTGTTGTGCAAGCTGTATACGCCTATAATGTAACCAGGGTCATCGTTGGTATCTTAATACGATGAGTCTTGCCTTTCAACCTTGGTCATGCTCGTTTAATCATTTGACAGCCATCGCGTATTCATGCACTGAAAAGCCTTTTGTCCGCCCTGTTATTACGTAACCGTCAACCGTAAGAGTCGGCATTTTACAGATGGCACCCTACGCAGATTTATCTACACACCTGACTAAACCTCTTCTTTGTATTTTGCTATAGTTTGCTTCTTCTTATCTGCTTTATTTGTTTTGCTCTTGTAGACAGGATGTGAGCTGAAACGTCTATTCCATCGAAAGAAGAATTACCTCCCAAATCCCCGTCCACATCCACGACCTCTCGGATACGAAGCACCACACCCAGAAACTTCTTACTAGTCCAAGACAATATATATATATATATATATATATATATATATATATATATATATATATATATAGTCATCCACAGACAGACTGTCTCACTTAAGTGTAGCTCGAAAGGCAAACGACCGTTTTTATCGACTACAGACAATAGCAAGTTCTAAACGTTAAGCCATCGGCAAAAATCACGAGGGAGAGGAATTTTACCGTTTATATAAACAATATCAGCTACAGAAGAGTGCTCTATTCATTTTGCGGACAAATTTGCATTATCGATAATGGTAGCTGGCGATTAGCATGATGATTTCTTTCGGGAATGCAACAACTTTCTATGTAGCTCATTTGCGATACGTATCTATCTATCTGTACGAAATAGATAAAAAGTATATTTTTACGAAAATATATTTTCATAAAAAATATTTGTATAAAAATATTGTTCAGTCCAATTATATTTTATTTATTACTTTAAAACCATAAGTTATTCTTTTTTATCATTTGTGTTCATTATTTATTATTGATTAGCATTAGAAAACTAGCTAAACAGAGAGAGAGAGAGAGAGAGAGAGAGAGAGAGAGAGAGAAAGAGAGAAAGAGAGAGAGTGGGTTTATAGCTTAAAGCGTTAAAATGGCACCGTCTTCGTTTTTTATTTTGCATCACGAAACGAAATATTTCATCTCTTTCTCTCTGTGTCTTTATATATATATATATATATATATATATATATATATATATATATATATATATATATATATATATATATATATATATATATACTTATATATATACATATATATATATACATATACATATATACATATATATGAAATTAAAAATGGAAAAGCGGAAGACCTTTTCGCTCAACGTTTCGCCCAAATTTCACGTGGGCTTTGTCAAGAGCGGACGAAGAATACTAAAATGACAAAAGACACATGGTCTTTTGTCATTTTAGTATTCTTCGTCCGCTCTTGACAAAGCCCACGTGAAATTTGGGCGAAACGTTGAGCGAAAAGGTCTTCCGCTTTTCCATTTTTAATTTCATACCGTCGGATTATTTTTATCCTTTCATATACTCATACATATATATATATATATATATATATATATATATATATATATATATATATATATATATATATATATATATATATGTATAAGTGTATATATATATATATATACTTATATATATATACATATATATATATATACATATACATATATACATATATATATATATATATATATATATGTATATATATATATATATACACAGAGAGAGAGAGAGAGAGAGAGAGAGAGAGAGAGAGAGAGAGATGGTATGTAAAATTAGTTTATAGAAATGTGGATAAGCAAGTAACATGCTAGTAAAAATCAGGACACATAATTAAAGCTGATATTTTGGTCGATGGGTTCGACCATATTCGTGTGGTAATTTGGCTTAATTCAACAAAACTTAACATTTTTATACGATGTAGTTAGAGAAAATCCAAATAGGAGAAACGGTGGAAGGAGGGGGAGGCAATAGATGCTGTGTGTAGAAGGTATGTGTGAGGAGAAAGGGCATGAGTGGGACAAGTAGTAAGGAGGGGGGAGGTTAAGGCTAAGTGGGCGGCAGAATAAAAATAAATGAAAGCATGTGGAGAAATGAATTAAATGAAAAACATGTGGTGGACAAAATAAAAATGAAACGTGTGATGGAATCAAAGTGAAAAAAACTTTTCAAAAAAATATAAAAATCAAACCATGTGGTAGAAATAAAAAGACAAGAAAATAAAAAAAGAATGGAATAATATAAACACGTAGTAGGAATACTATTATCCATTATTGTATTTTAAAAAATATTCACAAAGTATAATTTTGTGCTATGATGTCAGAGACGTTTCAAAATCCTGCGTTTATGGCATGTTGTTATTGCATCGTAGAATCAGACTGGATTCGATTAAGCGTCGTAATTTTACACCGTGAATATATATTCTCTAAATTCTAATGTGTACGATCTGTGTTTGACTTAAATGTGTTTAATATTGATATATACTGTCTTATTGCCTGTCTATTGATTTCCCACTGAAGAAATTGTTGAAATCCCACGCTGGCTGACTAATTATTTCATTAATTTAGTTGTTTCTAACGTATCAATACTAATAGACGAGGCAGGCAAATGATTTTTTCACTATTTCCAAAACGATATATCCCAACCACTCCAGTTAATCGGCCAACGAAATGCAAATAATTAAAAAAAAGTCGTCCTAACTTATAGTAAAGAAAAAATGTCTTCGAACTGATTGAAGGGAGATACCCCCCTCCCGTCAAATTCCTTCCTCAAATAAGGTGACTCTCCACCATTCAGGTCATTCATAGACTAGGCGCGCCAAGCCAGACCCAATATTTCCCAACTCACATATTATTTTTCTCTAAATTCTCATGTGTACTATCTGAATGTACTTAATTCTGTGTTTGACCTAAATGTGTTTAATTATTGATATATACTGTCTTATTGCCTATCTATCCTGAAATCCCACGCTGGCCTGAAGTTTTGGCTGTCTTTCTCTTATTTGTACTTACTTGCGAGAAAGAAACCTATCTTCAACTTTCTGTTCCCTCAGCAGTGTACAGTAAACTTATTCTCTCTCTCTCTCTCTCTCTCTCTCTCTCTCTCTATATATATATATATATATATATATATATATATATATATATATATATATATATATATATAGTAAGCAATGAAAATATATATGGCAATAAAGCTACACAGAGTTTGCTCCGTAAGACCTTGTCAGGCCATCTATCTAAGAGAAGGTAATCTCTGACAATAAAACCATGTTACCAACTACTTACGCCGTGACAGTAAACCGTTGAGGAGGGAGGCTTCCTTAGTCCTGATCGACAAACTTCCTAGAGTTTGAATCTCGAACAAAATATCCGGTTTGCAAACCTACAATTGCTTAAGGAGTAGATAGGTTCTGCCTATCGTTGGCCCTTGCACTCATTTTTTGTCTATTAGCCAGGAGCAGAGGTACCAGCGCTGGGATGCCTCAAAAACACTCAATGTCTAGCCTTGTTTCCTTACTAGAACAATGAACGCCGTTTCTCTTTCTCTCTATTTGGGCAACTTGGGGAAAGTTTTTTGTCACTAAGTCTTACATGACCAGTCTGTGCTGAGGGTACAGGTTAGACAGCGTGTCTGGCTGCTGTTTCTAACTGACTGGATAGGAGCCCAAACTCTTGGGTAGCGCTAAGAACGGCTACTCCATTATCAGTTGCATAATACCGTGGGTAGTTGAAAAGGGACCCTGCAGTTATCTCCGGTGGGCTTTTCCGAGGCCACAACCCCCATGGACCAGGTCGCGACTAATGGACTGGTTGTGTGAGCTTATTGGCAACTAACAAGCACCCAACTTGCCCAACCCACTCTATAACGAAACAAAGATGTCATTACAAAAAAATCAAATCAAACCTAAACCAGACACCCAACAAAAAACACCTTCGCCTCACATTCACAAATATCCGGGGACTTAGAACCAACATCAACGACGTAGAAACCTTTCTCC
>OY744528.1:128517854-128527854 GCA_963556195.1 Sepiola atlantica | reverse complement strand
TTTTTCTTTCATTTTGTTGTATTTTTGTTTTTTTGTTTTTTGTTGTTTTTCTTTTTCTTTCATTTTGTTGTATTTTTGTTTTTTTTGTTTTTTGTTGTTTTTCTTTTTCTTTCATTTTGTTGTATTTTTGTTTTATTTTTTTGTTGTTTTTCTTTTTCTTTCATTTTGTTGTATTTTTGTTTTTTTTGTTTTTTGTTGTTTTTCTTTTTCTTTCATTTTGTTGTATTTTTGTTTTATTTTTTTGTTGTTTTTCTTTTTCTTTCATTTTGTTGTATTTTCAGTTGGTGACAATTTGACAATGTAATGTTACTTGAAAGTTGTTGATTTCAGCCTCTGAAGTTAGTGTTTATCCATGATGACCCGGCGAAAAATAATACGTCATCTTAGAGTTTTATTTGTTTCTTATTGTTTTCTTACTTACTCCCCCATCCCCCCTTCTATCTCGTCAATTTAGGGAATCATACCCGTATAATATGTTTATGTGAGCGTTTTTTGGAGCCTTGAAACGTATTAAAGAACGCTAACTTTATTAGATAAGCAGTTAAATACGCCTAGGCTATAAAAAGTGGACAAAAAGGCGATCGTTAAGGCGTTATGTCCTTTTTTAAATAACCTACATTCTTGTCGATTCTCAATATATCTTCAGTCAGTTCGAGTCGACGATAAGGTTCGCCGACCCGTTGATTGGAAACATTGTAACCATACACTCATCGTAGCATGACGGCTTTAGCGTTATATAATGATACAAGTATATAATAATACAAGTATATAATAATAAAAGTATATAACAATACAAGTATATAATAATACAAGTATATAATAATACAAGTATATAACAATACAAGTATATAACAATACAAGTATATAATAATACAAGTATATAATATTACAAGTATATAATATTACAAGTATATAATAATACAAGTATATAATAATACAAGTATATAATAATACAAGTACATAATAATACAAGTATATAATAATACAAGTATATAATAATACAAGTATATAACAATACAAGTATATAATAATACAAGTATATAATAATACAAGTACATAATAATACAAGTACATAATAATACAAGTATATAATATTACAAGTATATAATAATACAAGTATATAATAATACAAGTATATAATAATACAAGTATATAACAATACAAGTATATAATAATACAAGTATATAATAATACAAGTATATAATAATACAAGTATATAATAATACAAGTATATAATAATACAAGTATATAATATTACAAGTATATAATAATACAAGTATATAATAATACAAGTATATAATAATACAAGTATATAATAATACAAGTATATAATAATACAAGTATATAATATTACAAGTATATAATAATACAAGTATATAATAATACAAGTATATAATGATACAAGTACATAATAATACAAGTATATAATAATACAAGTATATAATAATACAAGTATATAATAATACAAGTATATAATAATACAAGTATATAATAATACAAGTATATAATAATACAAGTATATAATAATACAAGTATATAATAATACAAGTATATAATAATACAAGTATATAATAATACAAGTATATAATAATACAAGTATATAATAATACAAGTATATAATAATACAAGTATATAATAATACA
This sequence comes from Sepiola atlantica, assembly GCA_963556195.1. Classification (NCBI taxonomy): domain Eukaryota; kingdom Metazoa; phylum Mollusca; class Cephalopoda; order Sepiida; family Sepiolidae; genus Sepiola; species Sepiola atlantica. Next base: position 128,526,211 of record OY744528.1, on the reverse strand, counting down.
AGTATATAATATTACAAGTATATAATAATACAAGTATATAATAATACAAGTATATAATGATACAAGTACATAATAATACAAGTATATAATAATACAAGTATATAATAATACAAGTATATAATAATACAAGTATATAATAATACAAGTACATAATAATACAAGTATATAATAATACAAGTATATAATAATACAAGTATATAATAATACAAGTATATAATAATACAAGTATATAATAATACAAGTACATAATAATACAAGTATATAATAATACAAGTATATAATATTACAAGTATATAATATTACAAGTATATAATAATACAAGTATATAATAATACAAGTATATAATAATACAAGTATATAATAATACAAGTACATAATATTACAAGTATATAATATTACAAGTATATAATAATACAAGTATATAATAATACAAGTATATAATAATACAAGTATATAATAATACAAGTACATAATATTACAAGTATATAATATTACAAGTATATAATAATACAAGTATATAATAATACAAGTATATAATAATACAAGTATATAATAATACAAGTACATAATAATACAAGTATATAATAATACAAGTATATAATAATACAAGTATATAATAATACAAGTACATAATAATACAAGTATATAATAATACAAGTATATAATAATACAAGTATATAATAATACAAGTATATAATAATACAAGTATATAATAATACAAGTATATAACAATACAAGTATATAATAATACAAGTATATAATAATACACGTATATAATAATACAAGTATATAATAATACACGTATATAATAATACAAGTATATAATAATACAAGTATATAATAATACAAGTATATAATAATACACGTATATAATAATACAAGTATATAATAATACAAGTATATAATAATACAAGTATATAATATTACAAGTATATAACAATACAAGTATATAATAATACAAGTATATAACAATACAAGTATATAACAATACAAGTATATAACAATACAAGTATATAACAATACAAGTATATAATAATACAAGTATATAATATTACAAGTATATAATAATACAAGTATATAATAATACAAGTATATAATAATACAAGTATATAATAATACAAGTATATAATAATACAAGTATATAATAATACAAGTATATAACAATACAAGTATATAATAATACAACTATATAATAATACAAGTATATAACAATACAAGTATATAATAATACAAGTATATAATAATACAAGTATATAATAATACAAGTATATAATAATACAAGTATATAATAATACAAGTATATAACAATACAAGTATATAACAATACAAGTATATAATAATACAAGTATATAATAATACAAGTATATAATAATACAAGTATATAATATTGCAAGTATATAACAATACAAGTATATAATAATACAAGTATATAATAATACAAGTATATAATAATACAAGTATATAATAATACAAGTATATAATAATACAAGTATATAACAATACAAGTATATAATAATACAAGTATATAATAATACAAGTATATAATAATACAAGTATATAATAATACAAGTATATAATAATACAAGTATATAATAATACAAGTATATAATAATACAAGTATATAATAATACAAGTATATAATAATACAAGTATATAATAATACAAGTATATAACAATACAAGTATATAACAATACAAGTATATAATAATACAAGTATATAATAATACAAGTATATAATAATACAAGTATATAACAATACAAGTATATAATAATACAACTATATAATAATACAAGTATATAACAATACAAGTATATAATAATACAAGTATATAATAATACAAGTATATAATAATACAAGTATATAATAATACAAGTATATAATAATACAAGTATATAATAATACAAGTATATAACAATACAAGTATATAACAATACAAGTATATAATAATACAAGTATATAATAATACAAGTATATAACAATACAAGTATATAACAATACAACTATATAATAATACAAGTATATAATAATACAAGTATATAACAATACAAGTATATAATAATACAAGTATATAATATTACAAGTATATAATAATACAAGTATATAATAATACAAGTATATAATAATACAAGTATATAACAATACAAGTATATAACAATACAAGTATATAATAATACAAGTATATAATAATACAAGTATATAATAATACAAGTATATAATATTGCAAGTATATAACAATACAAGTATATAATAATACAAGTATATAATAATACAAGTATATAATAATACAAGTATATAATAATACAAGTATATAATAATACAAGTATATAACAATACAAGTATATAATAATACAAGTATATAATAATACAAGTATATAATAATACAAGTATATAATAATACAAGTATATAATAATACACGTATATAATAATACAAGTATATAACAATACAAGTATATAATAATACAAGTATATAATAATACAAGTATATAATAATACAAGTATATAATAATACAAGTATATAATAATACACGTATATAATAATACAAGTATATAATATTACAAGTATATAACAATACAAGTATATAATAATACAAGTATATAATAATACAAGTATATAATAATACACGTATATAATAATACAAGTATATAATAATACAAGTATATAATAATACAAGTATATAACAATACAAGTATATAATAATACAAGTACATAATAATACAAGTATATAATAATACACGTATATAATAATACAAGTATATAACAATACAAGTATATAATAATACAAGTATATAACAATACAAGTATATAATAATACAACTATATAATAATACAAGTATATAACAATACAAGTATATAATAATACAAGTACATAATAATACAAGTATATAATAATACAAGTATATAATAATACACGTATATAATAATACAAGTATATAATAATACAAGTATATAATAATACAAGTATATAATAATACACGTATATAATAATACAAGTATATAATAATACAAGTATATAACAATACACGTATATAATAATACAAGTATATAATAATACAAGTATATAACAATACAAGTATATAATAATACAAGTATATAATAATACACGTATATAATAATACAAGTATATAATAATACACGTATATAATAATACAAGTATATAATAATACAAGTATATAATAATACAAGTATATAATAATACACGTATATAATAATACAAGTATATAATAATACAAGTATATAATAATACAAGTATATAATATTACAAGTATATAACAATACAAGTATATAATAATACAAGTATATAACAATACAAGTATATAACAATACAAGTATATAACAATACAAGTATATAACAATACAAGTATATAATAATACAAGTATATAATATTACAAGTATATAATAATACAAGTATATAATAATACAAGTATATAATAATACAAGTATATAATAATACAAGTATATAATAATACAAGTATATAATAATACAAGTATATAACAATACAAGTATATAATAATACAACTATATAATAATACAAGTATATAACAATACAAGTATATAATAATACAAGTATATAATAATACAAGTATATAATAATACAAGTATATAATAATACAAGTATATAATAATACAAGTATATAACAATACAAGTATATAACAATACAAGTATATAATAATACAAGTATATAATAATACAAGTATATAATAATACAAGTATATAATATTGCAAGTATATAACAATACAAGTATATAATAATACAAGTATATAATAATACAAGTATATAATAATACAAGTATATAATAATACAAGTATATAATAATACAAGTATATAACAATACAAGTATATAATAATACAAGTATATAATAATACAAGTATATAATAATACAAGTATATAATAATACAAGTATATAATAATACAAGTATATAATAATACAAGTATATAATAATACAAGTATATAATAATACAAGTATATAATAATACAAGTATATAACAATACAAGTATATAACAATACAAGTATATAATAATACAAGTATATAATAATACAAGTATATAATAATACAAGTATATAACAATACAAGTATATAATAATACAACTATATAATAATACAAGTATATAACAATACAAGTATATAATAATACAAGTATATAATAATACAAGTATATAATAATACAAGTATATAATAATACAAGTATATAATAATACAAGTATATAATAATACAAGTATATAACAATACAAGTATATAACAATACAAGTATATAATAATACAAGTATATAATAATACAAGTATATAACAATACAAGTATATAACAATACAACTATATAATAATACAAGTATATAATAATACAAGTATATAACAATACAAGTATATAATAATACAAGTATATAATATTACAAGTATATAATAATACAAGTATATAATAATACAAGTATATAATAATACAAGTATATAACAATACAAGTATATAACAATACAAGTATATAATAATACAAGTATATAATAATACAAGTATATAATAATACAAGTATATAATATTGCAAGTATATAACAATACAAGTATATAATAATACAAGTATATAATAATACAAGTATATAATAATACAAGTATATAATAATACAAGTATATAATAATACAAGTATATAACAATACAAGTATATAATAATACAAGTATATAATAATACAAGTATATAATAATACAAGTATATAATAATACAAGTATATAATAATACACGTATATAATAATACAAGTATATAACAATACAAGTATATAATAATACAAGTATATAATAATACAAGTATATAATAATACAAGTATATAATAATACAAGTATATAATAATACACGTATATAATAATACAAGTATATAATATTACAAGTATATAACAATACAAGTATATAATAATACAAGTATATAACAATACAAGTATATAATAATACAAGTATATAATAATACAAGTATATAACAATACAAGTATATAATAATACAAGTATATAATAATACAAGTATATAACAATACAAGTATATAATAATACAAGTATATAATAATACAAGTATATAACAATACAACTATATAATAATACAAGTATATAACAATACAAGTATATAATAATACAAGTATATAACAATACAAGTATATAATAATACAAGTATATAATAATACAAGTATATAATAATACAAGTATATAATAATACAAGTATATAATAATACACGTATATAATAATACAAGTATATAATAATACAAGTATATAATAATACACGTATATAATAATACAAGTATATAATAATACAAGTATATAACAATACAAGTATATAATAATACAAGTATATAATAATACAAGTATATAATAATACAAGTATATAATAATACAAGTATATAATAATACAAGTATATAATAATACACGTATATAATAATACAAGTATATAATAATACAAGTATATAATAATACACGTATATAATAATACAAGTATATAATAATACAAGTATATAACAATACAAGTATATAATAATACAAGTATATAATAATACAAGTATATAATAATACAAGTATATAATAATACAAGTATATAATAATACACGTATATAATAATACAAGTATATAATAATACAAGTATATAATAATACACGTATATAATAATACAAGTATATAATAATACAAGTATATAACAATACAAGTATATAATAATACAAGTATATAATAATACAAGTATATAATAATACAAGTATATAATAATACAAGTATATAATAATACACGTATATAATAATACAAGTATATAATAATACAAGTATATAATAATACAAGTATATAACAATACAAGTATATAATAATACAAGTACATAATAATACAAGTATATAATAATACACGTATATAATAATACAAGTATATAACAATACAAGTATATAATAATACAAGTATATAACAATACAAGTATATAATAATACAACTATATAATAATACAAGTATATAACAATACAAGTATATAATAATACAAGTACATAATAATACAAGTATATAATAATACAAGTATATAATAATACACGTATATAATAATACAAGTATATAATAATACAAGTATATAATAATACAAGTATATAATAATACACGTATATAATAATACAAGTATATAATAATACAAGTATATAACAATACACGTATATAATAATACAAGTATATAATAATACAAGTATATAACAATACAAGTATATAATAATACAAGTATATAATAATACACGTATATAATAATACAAGTATATAATAATACACGTATATAATAATACAAGTATATAATAATACAAGTATATAATAATACACGTATATAATAATACAAGTATATAATAATACAAGTATATAATAATACAAGTATATAATATTACAAGTATATAACAATACAAGTATATAATAATACAAGTATATAACAATACAAGTATATAACAATACAAGTATATAACAATACAAGTATATAACAATACAAGTATATAATAATACAAGTATATAATATTACAAGTATATAATAATACAAGTATATAATAATACAAGTATATAATAATACAAGTATATAATAATACAAGTATATAATAATACAAGTATATAATAATACAAGTATATAACAATACAAGTATATAATAATACAACTATATAATAATACAAGTATATAACAATACAAGTATATAATAATACAAGTATATAATAATACAAGTATATAATAATACAAGTATATAATAATACAAGTATATAACAATACAAGTATATAATAATACAAGTATATAATAATACAAGTATATAATAATACAAGTATATAACAATACAAGTATATAATAATACAAGTATATAATAATACAAGTATATAATATTACAAGTATATAATAATACAAGTATATAATAATACAAGTATATAATAATACAAGTATATAATAATACAAGTATATAATAATACAAGTATATAATAATACAAGTATATAATAATACAAGTATATAACAATACAAGTATATAACAATACAAGTACATAATAATACAAGTATATAATAATACAAGTATATAATAATACAAGTATATAACAATACAAGTACATAATAATACAAGTATATAATAATACAAGTATATAACAATACAAGTATATAATAATACAAGTATATAACAATACAACTATATAGTAATACAAGTATATAACAATACAAGTATATAATAATACAAGTATATAATAATACAAGTATATAATAATACAAGTACATAATAATACAAGTATATAATAATACAAGTATATAATAATACAATTATATAACAATACAAGTATATAACAATACAAGTATATAATAATACAAGTATATAATAATACAAGTATATAATAATACAAGTATATAACAATACAAGTATATAATAATACAAGTATATAATAATACAAGTATATAATAATACAAGTATATAATAATACAAGTATATAATAATACAAGTATATAATAATACAAGTATATAATAATACAAGTATATAATAATACAAGTATATAATAATACAAGTATATAACAATACAAGTATATAATAATACAAGTATATAATAATACAAGTATATAATAATACAAGTATATAATAATACAAGTATATAATAATACACGTATATAATAATACAAGTATATAATAATACAAGTATATAATAATACACGTATATAATAATACAAGTATATAATAATACAAGTATATAATAATACACGTATATAATAATACAAGTATATAATAATACAAGTATATAATAATACAAGTATATAACAATACAAGTATATAACAATACAAGTATATAACAATACAACTATATAGTAATACAAGTATATAACAATACAAGTATATAACAATACAAGTATATAATAATACAAGTACATAATAATACAAGTATATAATAATACAAGTATATAATAATACAATTATATAACAATACAAGTATATAACAATACAAGTACATAATAATACAAGTATATAATAATACAAGTATATAATAATACAAGTATATAACAATACAAGTATATAATAATACAAGTATATAATAATACAAGTATATAATAATACAAGTATATAACAATACAAGTATATAATAATACAAGTATATAATAATACAAGTATATAATATTACAAGTATATAATAATACAAGTATATAATAATACAAGTATATAATAATACAAGTATATAATAATACAAGTATATAATAATACAAGTATATAATAATACAAGTATATAATAATACAAGTATATAACAATACAAGTATATAACAATACAAGTATATAATAATACAAGTATATAATAATACAAGTATATAATAATACAAGTATATAATATTACAAGTATATAACAATACAAGTAT
>OY744528.1:128460354-128515354 GCA_963556195.1 Sepiola atlantica | reverse complement strand
ATATATATATATATATATATATATATATATATATATATATATATATGGGAATTGAAAAAGGAAAAGCCAAGAGATATTTTTTTTATATATTCATCAACGATTGTCAGCATCCACGGCTACTACTTTTTCTCATCGACCCATCATGTCAACGCAATATTCCGATGTACTTGCATGACATTTTTCTTAAAATTATCATCTTGGGGAAGTCTTACAAATAAAGACGAAACGTTGATGAATATATAAAAAAAAATATCTCTTGTTTTTTTCTTTTTCACTTCGAATAACGTCGGATTACTCTCATCCTTCCTTTCTCATATATATATATATATATATATATATATATATATATATATATATATATATATATATATATATATATATATAGTAAGCCAGGTTAAGTGAACATCCACAGGATAAAAATCCAAAGAATTTCAACCGTTCTTTTATAATAGTGCTCAAAAGTGAATAAAGTTATTTATATTAATATTTTTGACATTTTGTGCCGACATGTTCAAACTAATTGTCCACTCGACATGATGCTTGTTCGAATTATGTCTGCCCGCTTGAAACGAGAATAATATCTAACGACGTGATTTCAACAAATGTTGACAGAAACGAGACGCGTGCGACAAGTTGACTGAGGACAGGGAAAAGAACGAATAAAATATGCGTTTTAATTGTGTTCAAATGAACTGCGTCACAGTTCGACACGCTCAATTAGGTATGAAATGTAGTCAATGCAATGTATATTATTATACGAGTGACAATATAATAGAGCTTGAGATTGATGATTACTCATCAAGGGGGGGGGGTAGAGCGGTAGGATGTGGATAATGAGCACCAGAGTCATATTATGTGGTAATTCGTGCATTAGCAATGGATTCAAAATTAGTTATCCTATTTACTAAACACACTTTTTATCAACTGCAATATAAACACTATCCAAAAGACAGCGCATCAAGAAACGTCTCATTTGGAACTTTCCGCACAGGATGTTCTGGACAAATTTGGCATTTTTTTGGGAAAGGAAATAAAAAAGGTCATATCTTGGCCAATAATTGACGTATTCCGAAAATTCAAAATGCATCTCTGAGAGGAGCTTTTTGACGAATACATCTCACTTGAAGAAGCCGCCCTGATTCTCCACCATGACGCGACCTCGAGGCGGGAACTGTACCTGGAGCACACGACCTTCACGGTGTTCTTTGAGAGATGCCTGGACATCAGTTAAATCCTGTCATCAGCTCCGTCATTGGTGTTGCAGACGGTACGGTTGGTGTCTTTTTCAATTGCGCTCCACACATAATAGTCTATAGAGTTGTAACCAGGTGAGATTAGGGGAGGGGCAGATGTTGGAAATGGTAAAGTCGTGTAAGTTCTCAGACACCAAGTTCTGGGGTTTTGCCGAAGGTGTAGCACGGAGCTGGGTCCTGCTGCCACACGTGCGACCTTCCTGCAGCCAAAGTCTCCACCTAGTGCTTGAGAATATAGTCATTTGAATAAGGTCTGAGATCCTTTTGAAGACGCGGGTCGACAAGACGTGGCCTTCGCTGAAAACGCCCACAAAGACCATCACTTTACCGTTATTATTGAAATTAAAGAATGTCAAGAAAAAGTATCAATTTTGGACCACACATCCTGTATATATGGATAAGACGCTTGCTTGTTGTTAAAACAGTTGAGTTTCGATATCAGCTTGAAATACTAGCTTGTTTAGCCACACTGACGAGCTGTGATACAGTGAAATAGTCTGTCTGTGGATGACTACATATGACCCCACTCAACCTACATAGGTTGAGCAATCTAGTAAGAGGGTGGCAGGTGACCATTTGCGATAATTAACAGTCCTTTGAAAATGAATAAAGCACTCTCGGCTGCTGAAAATGTTTAATATAAGCATTTAGATTCCACTCACTGTAGTAACTTTGTGCTGATCGCTTAATGCATAAGATACTAGCCTACTGTCAAAACAGTCGTCTTGAAGTACTTGCTTGTCTAGCCACACTAAAGAGTTGTGATGCAACGAAACAGTGTCTCTGAATGACTATAGTTATGTGCTTACTCCACCTAGACATTTTGAGTTTGCGAAATAACACCAAACCAACACTACTTTATTTCAAACTAACTAATAGTTATTGTTTATTTGAACAAATCGTTGATATAACTTGGTAAGTAGTTATAAATAACAAAATAACCCAGATTGTAACGGTCTTAAAATGATACGGTTTATTTTAACGTATATATCTTGTACAAACAATAGTAACTACAGGTAATCCAATAGGATTTAACAGAATACAATTGAATCCCCTATACGACTGTTCGTAGTCGTATTTATTGTCTAGACTAGTTCACTTATTAAGTGACTGAGGGAAGTTCGGCATCGCATCATAGCACAAATAATATTCGTCGGAGAAGTATTATTAGAATTCACATATAAAAATGTACATTAGATGAAATTCGTATAATGTCCGTAAAAAATCGAGAGAAAAAATCCTTCTCAAAACAAAACAACAGCGTAAATGTTGATCGATATTAAATGTGAAAATAATTAGTAAATTATGTGAGTTAATTATGTGAGTAAATTATGTGAGTTAATTACACTCTAAGAAGTTTTTCGTTCAACTAAGATTCGCCATAGAAGTATCGTTAGAATTGAAGATGGCAGATTTGATTAAATCGTTAAAAGGTATAAAAATATTTAGTTGAAAGAAAACATTTTTGGAAGAGAATTTGTTATAAATCGATGCTCGACACAAACAAAGATCTCACGATATTATTGTAAAAAAGAAATCAACCTTATACAGACTTCCTATCGCCATTGGTTCCTTGTAACATGTGACCCGAGAAAACTTCCGTTTGATCTTGGGATAGGTCTTTGTTTTCAATTGAATCCTCAGACAGAGATACTATTTTTGTATCAACATTGATTCTTTATACACATCATCAATCAAACATCTAGATAAATATTTAAAAAAATTTAACAATTTAAGTTTTCTTCAAACATGTTTTACACTTTCTAAAATATAATCTTGGAACCAATTTCCAGTTTATTTTCTCTTTCTATTTCTACTTCCGGCTTGTTGGCACTCGATACGCCCATTTTAATATTTCTTGATGGCCGTAAAAACTGAAGGTATTTTATGGGAGTTCGAATTTTCACAACGGACAATAGCATTAACGGTTCCCAAGGATTATTATGATTGCAAATATAATGGTATGAACCTGCAATTTTACCCCCTCCGCTATGGGTAAAATAATTACTTGTGTTCAATTTATTGTATACCATGAATTGCTTACAATAGTTATTGTGCTTCGGCATTAAATGAAAAAAAAGGTCGATATGCCGAAACAGATTGACAAACGAATTATGTGACATTTGTTTATGTAGATCTTCTAGGGATCTCTATCTATAAGTTAGAAAAGCCAACGGAGACACGGATATATTAAGTGTCTGGCAGGGAACAGAAGACAGCCTCGTTTATTTTCAGTGTGCTTTCATATTATGATGCTGTAAGACTTAAACAAGTCTAACAAGTTGGGTCGACACGTGAAAGTACATGTCTCTTTCAACGAAAAAAGGGGGAAAAGAAAAGAAGAAAGAAAAAGGAAACAAGATACAAAAAAAGGGATGATATGACGAAAAACAAATGTTTTCCGCTGATCTAAAACACTTTCGTGTATCATTTCGTAAGAATGTTCATGTGAACAGCTGTTCCCAACCTGGAGTTGGATGGAACTATTTTATGCTCGACTTGAGATTTAGTCGTCATTTTTTTGTTTTTTTTTTGTAATGGAATTGCGGAAGGCACATTCAAACGGCATGATGTGTTCCGCCTTGTCTTCAAGTCAAATGATTACATCTCTGTTAGGACGAATCATAACGCGATGTTCACGCACTTCAAGTAGATACTTAGTTGGATTGAGTGACCGGAAAGCAGAAACTCGTAGTTTATTAAGAGACAAGTGCACATCCGCAATTATGCTTCGCTAGTGTTCGCATTAATATTCATATAAAGTAACCTCTCAATCGGTGAAGTTAAATAAAGAAATAAGAAATAAAGAAAACATCACAAACTGGAAAGTTAAAAAAACGTATCAATCGGCATAGAAAGAAAAGAAAAAAGAAAAACGAAAAAAGAAAAGGTCTCATTATAGTAATAGAGTAAAAGATTTCTTTCCGAATTCATTTTAGACGGAAGCGGTGGTGGTAGGGGGAAGTTGTCATCGGGATCACTATTTACTTTCTACCTTGAAATGGTTTCGTCCGGTAGATTTTACTCGCTAACGTTTGCGTGACGCTACGGATATATATTTATCTATATACAAATAAATAAACATCGGTCTATTATGAATTAGAAGATTGTGGAAACCATTATACGGCGGTAGTAGTAGTAGTAGTAGTAGTAGTAGTAGTAGTAGTAGTAGTAGTGGCTATTATTGTCTTTGAACTTACGGATGGAGTAATATATGGTGGCTGAATATGAGGTTTTGTCTCCATTATTGACAGGATATATGTGGTTTTGAAATAATACTGACTTTTGAAGCTTTTTCTTAAATAATTTGTGTGTGTGATTCTGTAAAGAGTGCTGATGAAGAACTATTTGGAGTCATCAAAAGTATCTTGGAAACGATCGTACGCCAAATAATCGTTGTGTTTTAATTCTTGGAACTGATATAAATAATGTTCTTATTTTATTTATATCAATTTATATAATGTATGTATGTATGTATGTCTCTCTCCCCCCTCTCTCTCTCTATCTATCTATCTATCTATCTATCTCTCTCTCTCTCTCTATATATATATATATATATATATATATATATATATATATATATACACACACACATATATATTAAAGTGAAATATTTTGAAAATCAACAATCGTGCAATTTAAATGAAAAATTAATTTATTTAATTTTTTTTGCAAGCTTTCGTTGTAGAACAACTTTGTCAGGCGAGACTGTCTTATAGTTTTTTTCTTCTTTTCTTCCTCCTCATTTAGATGCTATTAACCCCGAGGGGTCGATGTTTACCACTTAAGCATAAAGCAAGACTCTTCCGTATAAGAAATTAAATCCTCTAGGTTATCAATATCGTACAGGGTAAACAAATAAACTAAAAATTATTTAAAACTCGGTATATATTTCTCCCACTCACAGCAGCTCAAAGTGTACAGCGGTCAGTAGTGACTAATGTCCGAGGTTCAAATCTTGGAGTTGATTTCGTTGGAAAATTCCTTTGCTTGCATATATATATATATATATATATATATATATATATATATATATATATATATATATATATATATATATATAGTACAATATAGTACACGTATTGAATTAGTTTCTGTAGATGTAAATCCGTTGAAACTCCAGTGTTTATAAAAAGTGCTCAATAACAAGTAGAGCTGTTCTTTAGTATAACTTTGTATTTATACAAACATTATTGGTTACATATGTGCATACATGTTTCGGTTGTACTCTTCACAGAGAGTCAATCTCTTCAGACCAAAGAAGACAGAGAAGTGAGATGAATTTGAAGAACTTTCCTCTTAAGTAAGTCTTTTTGGGGGATGAGATATTTTTATAAATTTTCCCCGGTCAAGCTCAGTATCGAGTTACATTCTTTACGTGTTAACTCTTTCAATTAGTTTCTGTCTTTTTTTAAAATTATTTTTATTACCTACTGTTCCTTCTATTTCTTTCTTTTTCTATTTTTTTTTATTACCCACTTCAGCTTGGATTCCTTTCTTCTCCATTTAACACTTCAAAGTTTTTACATACATTTTCAAGCATAAGTATCTGATCTTCATATAAAGTACACACGTGCATACAATCTAATAGATACACAAGTACACACATAAACATACATATATATATATAATAACAAACACAAATATATACGCATATATCCATACACGGATATACACATATATACACATATATACATACACATCCACATAACATTATATATATATATATATATATATATATATATATATATATATATATATATATATATATATATATATATATATATATATATATATATGGGAAAATGAAAAAGGAAAACCAAAAAATGGAGTACGGACGTCCACCCAGTAGTGGCCATTATTTTCTACCCTTTTCCCAATATGTCAACCCTACATGTGTTTGTACTTGCATGACATTTTTCTCTATATTATCATCCTGATGAAGTCTTATAAATAAAAACCGAAACGTTGATGTACACATAAAAAAATCCATTGTTTGGTTTTCCTTTTTCATTTTCCCATCACGTCGGATTACCTTCATCCTTCTCTTCCCATATATATATATATATATATATATATATATATATATATATATATATATATATATATATATATATATATATATATATATATATATATATTAATACATGTAATTATATATATATATATATATATATATATATATATATATATAAATACATACACACATGCACACAGATACAAAGATAGACGCATGCATATATATAGAATTAAAAATCCACATCCACTCACACATACCCATATATACATACATGGATACATTTCCTTTTCCACTGATTGGTTCAGCATAATATATTACAATATATACACATACATGTGCTTCTTTTGTCCATATTCTAACGGGGTTTGAATAAACTCGTTCTAACCACGTGTGCAGACATTGCACTCATATAAATGTCCCTCCATCCCTTACCTACTCACATATATACACATACAAGTGTAAATGCTTGTACTACTAATATTTTACTTATACTCTCACATACTGGTATACCATATACATATGTCTATATAAAAATACCTACCCACATATATATGGACAGGTTCGTACAGCACATACATAACTACCCACAGTGACATATGAATATGTCCATTAACCTACGCATACGTACACACGAAATAAATATAAAAATAAAAATATACAACTTTCACACCTGTATAAACATACCCATATTAGTTCAAGTATCCATATACATAAGTACGCATACATCTGGACCCATTTGAGCCTTATTTGCCTACATGTATTCACCATAATACACATACACGCATGTATACATAGATACACACATATCTATCTATCTATCTATCTATCTATCTATCTATCTATCTCTATATATACATACACATATATACACACATACCGATACAGACACACACATACACATACATACACACACATACACACATATGCATACATACACACCACATCATATATGTATATATACACATACCGTTTTATATACATATATAACATACATACACATACACACATATATATACATATACACTATTACAGATACATGCCCATATACATACACACATAACATAAATATACATAACATCATTATATATGCACGCAGATACATACACACACATACACATGTGTATGCAGACATTTGTATGCATGCACACACATACGTATGCACACAAATATCGATATTTCTATAATTAAAACTAAAGTGCTTATATAATTCACTATTGCTCCTGTCGATCTCAGTTCAATTTGCTTACAGTTATACCTGCTCTAGTATTAATACAAGGAACTTACAAGATAAGTACCATAAAGACAAGCAAACTAATTAAATACAGCGTATGTAATTGCAATGTGGCGACCAGTGACGGGTAGTGGCGGGTAGTGGAATAAGAATACACTTGTAGATTTTATATAGATTCCCTAACCTTTTTTTGTATAGGGAACACACACACACACACAAACACACACACACACGCTCGCGCACACAAACAAACACACACAACACACACACACGCTCGCGCAAACAGACATTGAGTTTTATATATGACAAAACGATACGGAAATCTTATTAAAAAATAATTTGGTAAAAAAAGCGAAACAAAAATGAAAATAAAAAGCATCCCGGGCAACGCCGGGTGTGTACAACTAGTAATTAATGAATGGTTATTTATATACATTTGGAAACTGAAATCCAGTCTCTAACTTCTGTAGTCTAGAGTCGCTACCGTCCTTAACAAGCTAGAAGGATTACCAGCAAGGGGTATTGACCAGTAACGGTTAAGCGTGCTCCTATTTACAATCAAGTTGGTCGATGACAAAAATTAAAAAAAAACAACATAAAAACACGCAATCAATGTGAAAGTTTTGGTTTGACAAAAATGCTTGAGATCTTCAAAGATAAAATGATAAAATAACAAAAAAATGTTTTAAAAGTAAGCTAGTTCTTATCTGAAAGAAAATAGAACCGGTACCTTTATCGACGTCGATTCGGAATTTTTCTTTTTCTTTTTAATTTTTATAAACGGCTTCTTATTTCACGCCCTTATTATTCAGACGGACGAATTTACTTTTAGACTATTGACATTTCCAGCTATCAGTCCCACCCACATAAAAAAAATGGCTGCTCATTTTAGCTCCATATTCCAGGCGTACGCTTATCAAATAACCTAAGCAGTTATCGACTAACGAACATTGTACACAAACCAGCTGCTCAATTGAACCAATTCATTGCTATAAGATTTACCGATTTGAACATAAATACTAATTTTATTTATTTGCTATTTATTCTGGGGGATTTTGTAGCATGAGTTTATGGTAAATTGTGGCACAGACAACAACAACACACACACATATATATATGTGTGTGTGTGTGTGTTGTTGTGTGTGTGTTTGTGCCTTTGAGAACATCCTCTTCTTATTTTGTTCTACATTGGACCCGTGAATCTACATTCTGGGCGCCCAGTAGCCTCGAATTCACAAATAACTTTATAAACCTTTTGACGTGAAACTTCCAACCAGCCGGATCTTTGGTTTTCTTGATCTGCTGTCTCCAATTGCATGTTTTGTTTACAATCACCTCTGGATTTACTACTATTGAACCTGTTGCTATTTTTTTTTCCGATGAACATTTTTATATGTATTTAATTCAGTTAGCTTGATGAACATTTTTATATGTATTTAATTCAGTTAGCTTGATGAACATTTTTATATGTATTTAATTCAGTTAGCTTCAACTTGCTTTGGACACTTTGAACTTATTCTCACATTGAACATTTTTTTTAACCAATATTTGATCTTTTTAATGTTTTCAAAATTTGATTTTGGTAATTTTCTTACCAACTTATCCATCTATATTTCTCTGATGATAAGATTACAATTCTTTGAAAAGCCATGGTTTTAGGAAAAATAAATCCCTTGTCTTGAACAAGTGAAGATGTAATAGATTTTGTATTTTTGCAACTTTTATTCTCACTCTTTAACTTGCATATATAATTGCTCTATCTCGTATATGGAGCATTAAATCTTTTTCATGATAAGTTTTACTTTAAAGATACCATTTATATGTTTATCTTCTTGTTCCTTATATATATATATATATATATATATATATATATATATATATATATATATATATATATATATATATATATATATATATATTCCGTTAATTTGTATCCTTCCACATTTGCTAACAATATTTGTACATCTTAGTCATTTTTGTCGCACAACTTCAATATTGATGTAATTTCTAATTTGTACTTTGTTACATACATGAGGATATACTTAATCTTTTCATAGAAAGACATGCATACATTTCACGTTTAATAAAGAGACAAATGAAAAGACACGTGTTCACCCTCGGACACGCACACATCCAAAGCAATGGCTGAGTACTTCGAAAATAACCTCCAGTCTGTAGTAGAATGGAGCGAAAAATAAATGGTTACATTCAATGCTATCAAGACAAAGCTGATTTTCTTTAATAATTATAAGAAACCATTCTAACTACCGAGTGTCATGGCTGATAGAACCCTTCATGAAGGCTCCCAACATATAAACTCATCGGCCTAAAATTCACAGGCAAGATGAACTAGAATAAACACACAGAAGACACTGCCAAGTTTGCTGCAAAGAAGGTGGGCTCCCTCTACTAGGCTAGAAAACTTCTCACACCTGACATTATTCTATATCTCTATAAAGCCATCATTCGTCTATGCATGGAGTATTGCTGCCACATCTGGAGTGGTTCACCTACAACTAGTCTCTCTCTCTTGGACAGGATACAAAAAGAGTCTCTAATCTAATAGGTACCACACTGTCTACCAAGCTCAAGCCTCTTTCCCATCGCCGCAATGGTGCATTTTTGACAAGTACTTCCACGGAATGTGATCCAAAGAAATTGCTGCACGTGTACACAAAACAGCACCAAAAACAACGACTATCAGCAAAATCCCACCCCTTCACTGTATAGGTCTCAAGATGTGGAAAACTTTATACTCTAATAGCTTCTTTCGTCGGACCGTTTGCCTTCGGAATTAACTCCCTGTTCCTTGTTTCTCCTACTGTACCATGCAGAACAACTCTCCAGTTAGGAGGTCCCCTATAAATCTGCCCCTTAACCACAGTAACTCTTTACGTTTCAGTGGCAATATGCCATGTTCGGGATGAATTAAATCTGAAATATTTGATCATCTCTTATGAAGCCCCTTATGCCATTTGAGTTTGACATGTAGACGGTCAGACACCGAGGGGATTTGTAACGATGACTGTAACTGGTAGAGAAATTGATTATTTAAGAAGACGGTTCAACAAGAATTTGTTTACATTGGACTTGAAAACAGCAATGTTGTAGTCAGTGGGGAAGCAGTCCCGCGGCACTGTTTTCTACTCACGGTCAGTTCTAGAAAGGAAACTCTTCCCATGGAAGTAACGTTTAGTTCTAGGCACACGGAGGGAGAAAGGGAATTTATTGACAGTGGTTGTAGCTAGACGAGTTTTTCTTCTGGATGTTTCTCAAGGGGGACTATAGATTTAAGTTCAGTCGAGCACCTTCCATGAAAATAACGATAGAGTAGAGAAAGACTAGCAACGTCTCTTCTGTGAGAAAAAGGCTGAAGGGTGGAGAATAGGATATCGCCCACTAGATTTCGAGGTTAATTTTGTAATCCTTCAAAGTAGGAAAGAGTGCTCTGTGCAGCACCTCCCCAGATGTGGCAACAGTACCTCCCCATCTTAGAATGTATTTGACTCTTATACATGTAGAATATTGCGCCTTCTGGAGCGGTAGAATAATCCAACCATTTTCACGGCGACTTTAGCAACAGATTTGATGGAAGTTTTCCATTTAAGGTCTGGAGTTAAGGTCAGTCCTTAGTGTGTAGAATTTGATATATTCGGACTACTGTTCTCATCTTGGGTGTTTTTATCACAACGTTTCGCCCGATGTAACCTCCGACTTTCTTCAGGTGTACCTTGTCGAACTCGGGAATCTTTCTGTCGAACTCGGGAATCTGGACGGAATTTCGAACGGAAGCCTTTATTATATCCACAGGGGTAGCATGGATATAACACTAAGTAAAATTCAGTTTTAAGTGACAGTCATCTGAAGGTTGAAGGTTCAATCCTCGGTGCGGGCGATACGAAGAATTGCGAATTACTAAAGACTCCTTTCCAGTCATGGCAGATGGTACAAGTGCATGCTACCCCCGTGGATTTAATAAAGGGTTCCGTTCGAAATTCCGTCCATATTCCCGAGTTCGACAGAAAGATTCCCGAGTTCGACAAGGTACACCTGAAGAAGGTCGGAGGTTACAGCGGCCGAAATGTTGTGATAAAAACACCCAATATGAGAATAGTAGTCCGAATATACCCAATTCTACAAATTATCAACCCTCATCTAAAAAATTCCGAAACATAACATACATAGGTTGTCTATTTTATCGATGGCAAACGGAATGATCCAATGGACGGTTAGGAATATTATTTCATAACAACCAAACGTTGTTTAAAAATATAAAAAGCTCCAATAAAAGGTGCTCAGGCCTGGACCCCAGTGTCTCGGCATGGAAACTGTAATATTGAGATTAGATGGCATACAAAGAAGAATGAT
Organism: Sepiola atlantica; assembly: GCA_963556195.1. Lineage (NCBI taxonomy): Eukaryota > Metazoa > Mollusca > Cephalopoda > Sepiida > Sepiolidae > Sepiola > Sepiola atlantica. The sequence continues at coordinate 128,503,482 of OY744528.1, read as the reverse complement.
GAAACTAAAAGGAGTAAGAGATTAGAGTTTCTTAAAGTTACAATTAGGATTAACTACTTTACTAGAGAAAAGAATGAGATGTGATTTCATTGAAATTTGCAAAATAATTCATGGCATTTCGGTACTTTTATAGAGAACGCACCGCGTTTCCGTGACTTCGCGTTTCCGTGACTTCGCGTTTCCGTGACTGCGGCTTGCAACCTGATTCGTTAATAGTTTCGTCAACTCTCGGGTTCTTCCGAGACTTGTTCGAACGTTGACGGCGCGAAGTCACGGAAACGAGGTGCGTTTTCTATAAGAATGATTTATCTTCCTCCCACAGCGGTAAGATGTGACACAAGGTCGGGAAAGTGGGATTTGAAAAGCCAGCGCCCGAGAAGATGAGCCCTCTGGCCTACAAAAAATGCCTGGGCATCCCCGTCGGCATTCCCCGGTAGCGGCGCTTCAGGCAGTAAGCGATAAACTTACTCCACCCCAAAGAGGGGAGCCTAAGCCTGGGAGGGTAGACTTCCTAGAACTGCACAGGACAAACCCAAAGACCGGTGGAATCAAGACCCGAAGGCCAAAGCGATACCGGTCTATAGCGTGTAGTATCCATCGGAACAGCTACTACATTTCTAACTATGGTGAACATTAAAAAAACATTTCTTCTCGGTCGTGCAGATTCTAAAATCTAGGTCTATTAAATAATTAGGGTTTCTGCTAATAGCGTAATATATATTTTGGAACAAGTTGGCAAATGAAATTAGGAACAGCATTAATGTAGAAGATTTTGAGATGGAATTGGATGAATTCGGAAATAATGGTCAAAAAGGAATGAATACGGCATCTTGGGGTACTATCGGATGAAATATCAAACAGAATTTGAGCTGCATATTTTAATGTTTTATGTATATTTTGATGTTTAATGTTTGATGTATATTTTAATGTTTGATGTATATTTTAATGTTTAATGTTTCGTGTATATTTTGATGTTTAATGTTTGATGCATATTTTAATGTTTAATGTTTGATGTCTATTTTGATGTTTAATGTTTCATGTATATTTTGATGTTTAATGTTTGAATGCATATTTTAATGTTTAATGTTTGATGTATATTTTGATGTTTGATGTTTGATGCATATTTTAATGTTTAATGTGTGATGTCTATTTTGATGTTTAATGTTTGATGTCTATTTTGATGTTTAATGTTTCATGTATATTTTGATGTTTAATGTTTGATGCATATTTTAATGTTTAATGTTTCTATGTATATTTCGATGTTTGATGTTTCATGTATATTTTGATGTTTGATGTTTCATGTATATTTTGATGTTTGATGTTTCAAGTATATTTTGATGTTTGATGTTTCAAGTATATTTTGATGTTTGATGTTTCATGTATATTTTGATGTTTAATGTTTCAAGCATATTTTGATGTTTGATGTTTCATGTATATTTTGATGTTTAATCTTTCATGTATATTTTGATGTTTAATGTTTCATGTATATTTTGATGTTTGATGTTTCATGTATATTTTGATGTTTAATGTTTCATGCATATTTTGATGTTTGATGTTTCATGTATATTTTGAGGTTTAATGTTTCAAGTATATTTTGATGTTTGATTAAAGGTGCAAATTCCTTTGCAGGTGTTCTTAAAGTTTTAATTGATAAAATGGCGGAACAAACAACAACAGTAATATTAACTTGTTCTGGAACGAAAAACAGTTGTAAGTGAGTTTGCCAACCGCTTTAAAAATTACAAACCTGTTCTATGATTAAATATCAGAGAACAGGTTTGTAATTTTTCAGCATCTTTCTTAAATTGTGGGGTCGGGCGAATATTGCGGTTCACACAAAATCACTAATTTTGCTATTTTTTACCCAGTTTATTTTCGCAATGTGAATTACTTAGCAGTTTCGCGGGCGCATAACTCCTGATATTTTGTCGTGATAGTTGGGCGTGAGCATTTGAAACGCCGCTCAAGCAACCGGGATGACTGGATTGGGTATGCAGATGAGGTTGGGCGGTGGGCGGTTTCAACGGCGGCAATGGTGGTGGTTTTATGCGTCTTTCACTCTTCAAAAACAGGCGACTGTACCCATGCCCCCCGCTGCGACGCATCTCAGCCTCCCAACACCCTCTGGCGCATAACTTACTGTCATTTCCAGTCGGTTTCCTTCTAATCTTCCACCGAATTCTTCGACTGGTAGAGGCGCATTATTTGCCAGATTTGCCGCCGTGCTACAACTTTAGCCACAAATGGCATTTCGAGAGGTTGGCTAAGGTGTTTGAAAAAAAAAAAAGATTCCACGTACGAGAAGAACAAAAAGAAAGTAAAATAATCAAAAACTAGTGTACACCCTCCGTCAAAAATGACAGAAAAAAGGTATACATCGGTATTCACACTCGCTATCTATTTATCTATTTATTAATGTTTGTATTACAGAAGATCAGAACAACATCGGTACCATCGGTTTCAGATTCTAACAAAAGGGAACCTATAAACCCTCTTTATCGGACTCTCTTCAGCTTATGTTTATGTCTGTCTCCCCGGAATAATAAATAAATAAATATTACACTCTTAATTTCGATATTTCTTTATAATCGACCACTCTCACCTTTATATATATATATATATATATATATATATATATATATATATATATATATATATATATATATATATATATATAAATCAATTTTTCGTGGTACAACATTTAATTACAGCAAGCAATACAGACGTTTGTGACATTTTTTGGGATGGAATGAAATTGAAAAAGTATAAAAACGAGAGGAAATAATTTTTTAAAATTCATGAATATACTAAGCCGGCTTTCGTCCACACTCATCAGAGTATCTACGTGGAAATAATTCAAGCAATTACGACTAAAAAGTTTAAAAAGTAGATGAAGACCAGTGACAAGTTTAGGTGAGAAAAAATGGGGGGGGCACAAGTTGATTCCATTGAGTCCTAGAGCCACTCCTTTTGTTTACAAAGGGAAGGTTTGACTGACTTAATATATATAGCTCCCACCCCAACATAGCAGTAATATTATTTAAATGTCGGTGGGAAGACCAGTGCAAAGGTTTTAATCCAGAATAAAACAACACCACCCCCCCTGCAATACGCCGAGGCCGACTAAATAATTTAAATAATTTAGTCAACACATCCGGGTCAGCTATTGCTGACAATCTTATAAATAGCACCGAATGTGCGTCGACTTACACTAGTAACTGGTTTTCTGTCATAAGTAGATCACATTCATTATTCCAACTCAAAGTCCTGGAAGCTATATATATTAAGTCAGTCAAACCCTCCCTTTGTAAACAAAAGGAGTTGCTTCTAGGACTCAATGTGATCAACTTGTGACCCTCCCCCATTTTTTCTCCTAAACTTGTCACTGGTCTTCATCTACTTTTAAAAGTTTTTAGTCATAATTGCTTGAATTATTTCCACGTAGATACTCTGATGAGTTTGGACGAAAGCCGGCTTAGTATATTCATGAATTAAAAAAAATTATTTCCTCTCGTTTTTATAGTTTTTCAATTTCATTCCATCCCAAAAAATGTCACAAACGCCTGTATTCCTTGCTGTAATATATATATATATATATATATATATATATATATATATATATATATATATATATATATATATATATATATATATATATATATTTGTGTTATAATGGAATAATTACAGGAAGAAATCCGGGTATGAGAGCTCAATGTGGTAAACAGAGCAAGAATAACATAAAATATAATAACACGAAATTACATAATTGTCTATGCAATAATTTATTTCAACCTTGTGTTTTTTTTCAAGCATCAAACTAGACAATTACATTTTTGAGACTGACAGAAAACTGAATTCACCTTCAACAATTCAAATACAACCAGAGAGAGTGGTGGTCGCAATTAATCTGAACACCTCTTACAGAGCGAGGAGGAATTAAAATTTTATATAAATCTTATTGTTTTTTTTTTTAAATAATAACGGCTGTGTTAAAAGCACATATTCTTTTGATACTTACGACTTGGTGATATAAAACATATAGACGCCTCTACACACACGCATATATATACACATCTTACGATCACGCACACACGCAACACATACGTTTTTGGCGCAGATAAATTCGGTCAGACTTGTGTTCTCAACCTGATAGGAAAAAACAAGGAAGAAAGAAAAGAAAAGAAACAGGCAGACATTTGCTTGTCATCGACCGACAGACAACTTGTAGCAGGTTTTCATTTTGTCTAGATCCGAGAGATAGAATTCATTTGAAAAATAAAAATTATTTATGTACCCATATTTGAATCTATTTGAAATAAATATTATACGCATCCAGTTACATGCACACACACAGATGCCAATATGCATCTATATACCAAAACATTTCCATAAACATTCTATATTCTAATTGTAATACATTAATAATCTGAGTTCTAAGAATTCATCTTATATTATTTCTATTCTAGGTTACTTTTATAATCTATGGAAACCTATAATTATAACCTAATTCCAATCTAACAATGTCTAGTGATAATACTAGACACTTATACTTAAATTAATTCAATGATTAGTGTATTATCAGCAGAAAAATTTCTTAAAGCTATCTTATTTTAGGTAAATAATCTGAATAAACGAATATCTTAAAGTACAATTATATACATCCCAAAACACCTATAATGAATATCACCAAGTCAGTAATTACGTGTCCATAACAGATATTATTATAAATACTAATGGGTTTTTTACCGTAAATAATCTATTTAGTATCTTCACCGCTACAAATTTAGAGGTCTATCGGATTATGGGATATTGGTTATTTTAAATTTACATTTATGTCTGCATTTTGCCATAAGTTCATCGCGTTTGTTTAAAAGATTATTGTGTTCGTATTTTAGGATTCTTATTTTTTCCTCTAAACATAAATTGCATCTTTGCCTAAATTCATTTGTAACATCCGAAAAACATAGGATTGACCACGAAATTACCGGGGACCGGTTCTCATTTTTCAGAAGTCACCACACACACACACACACACACACACACACACACACACACACACATATATATATATATATATATATATATATATATATATATATATATATATATATATATATATATATATATTTCTAGAGATGAAAGATGAGAATAAAAAATTGTAGAAATACAATATTTATTAGAACATCAAAAGTTCAAAGCAAGGAGCTTAATCCATGGATAAACTCTATTCATCAGAGGATAGAGAAAAACTGACAATGTAATTGTAAATATTATCGGCAGCATTTAACTGACAAACTTCATTCTAAACCCTATGAAACGGATAATTCCAATACCGGACTACTGCACAGACAAGATAAACTAGACTTTACCAAATGCCGTCTAAAAATCAGCTTCTTAACAAAAATATTTGGATTCCTAAACAATTTGAGTATTATTCTTTTTCAAACATTCATTTCCAGCTGTTCTATTTTTTACGTGTTTTTGACGGCGTCCACCCTAACTCTACGCTATCATCTCAACATAAGACTCTTTATCTTTTGTTTTTATTTGATTAAAAAATTTTCCGAGTTAAATGTTGCCGATAATATTTACAATTACATTGTCGGTTTTTCTCTATCCTCTGACGAAAAATCTTTGAAAATCTATGGATTAAGGATATGAAGCTCCTTGCTCTGAACTTTTGATGTTCCAATAAAAATTGTATCTGTACAATTTTTTATTCTCATCTTTCATCTCTAGAATTAATTGCTCTATTCAATATATTGAGCTTTATATTATCACGATAGATTATTATTAAACGATAATTCAATAATTTAAATTATATATATATATATATATATATATATATATATATATATATATATATATTACCGATTTTTAGATGCTGGTATGGACTTGATCATTTCTTACTACGACAAATTGTGATAGAAGGTGTGGAAAAGCAGCTCTTCCGAGGGATTACTTTAGTCGAATATAAAAATAACCGAGAACAGACTCGTCGGCATTCCTCGGTAGGGGCGTCTCAGACGATCGGCAATACCCTTTTCCGAATTAGACGATAATGCCTGGGAGGGTGCACATCCTAGCACCGAAACGAACCTCCGAGAAAAATGGTTTAATTACCGGCGATGCAGTCTGTCTTTGTCAAAATGATGCGAAAGCGAACCAAACATTCTGAATGTTGGTATGATTTCATTGCATCCGACTGCCGCAAAATGCAGCAGAAGGTTGAAAGGTAGAGAAATCCAGCTCCGTATAGGGACAGTCTGGTTGAGTACAAACTATATAATGACGGAACTTTTAAAAATATGGAATAGGCGTTGTTTCAGATAATTTCTTCAGACACTAGAAAAAAGTTCTTCGTAATTCGAATGCCACATAGTGCAATGATTCTTCTGAAATCTGTCCAAGAGATTCTATGCATGAGAAGAAGAAGAAGAAGAAGAAGAAGAAGAAGAAGAAGAAGAAGAAGAAGAAGAAGAAGAAGAAGTAAATTGCTCATCCTATCAGAACAGTTGAATAAGCAACTCGGTGATGTGTTGAACGTCTTCCTTCCCTTTCTATTTTAATCCCTTTCTAAACGAGGGCGTCTTTCGTAACAAACATCCGACAACGTTTCAACACAAAGAGAACACATAAAGTTCAACCGAGCAGTACGAGATTCTTGACTTCCATTTTGATTTATGAATGAAGCATTCATTCTATTCTCGCTCTTGACCACGGTTAAACTTGACATTAAACTCAGGTGAGTGAAAAGCACAGAGATCGCTTATGACGATGGCGCCACAATCACCCATTCTCGATTGTCCTTTCTTGTGCAATGGTTTCATTATGAAAAATATCAACCAATTACTAATAGTTTCCACTTCAAATAAAATACAAAACTATATAAAAAAACAAGATGGATAAGTCTCATCTCGTTGACTCAAGTACACAGTTTTTAAAATGGTTTTATTAAACTGCTTCCAGTTTCCATCAAATATTGTCAGTTTCTGTATATCTATATAAATCTTATATATATATATATATATATATATATATATATATATATATAGAGAGAGAGAGAGAGAGAGAGAGAGAGAGAGAGAGAGAGAGAAATGAAGAAAGAGAAATAAAAAATGCAAGAATGACAAATCTATTTCATCTTCAGTTGTTCAATAGAAGGTGTATTTAATAAAAGTATGTTTATTGTTCCTTAAGTCAGGCTTTTCAAAGATTGGAATCTTATCATCAGAAGAATAACATAGATGGAAGTAGCCAAGTTCAAAATTTGAAAAATTTGAGAAGACAATAGAAGGTAGATGAAAGTTGTCGAAATGCAGAATATGTCCAGATAGAAGAAAGTCCGGTGACAAAGGGTCCGGTGACAACGTGTCCAGTGAGGAAAAGGTTAAGAATAGAAACATAAGAAAGACAGAAGAATTCACCGTAGACGCCAACGGATAAATATTTAATTTCTTTCGAACCTGCTTTTCCTCTTGGACTCATTCGAAATCTTAATTTACCGGAGCCCATGGAAGATTTTTAAATGGCCCCGAATATCCAACTAAGCAGTTTCTTTCTACGACAGAATCATGTATCATTCTACTGATGAATTCCTCCTGGATTTACAACATTTTGACCACATTTGACGCAGCCGCCATGAACTTTAAACGGTGAATGATGTTGTCTTTCTTGTCTTTCCCTTCTAACCTTTTAACAATTTTCATATCAAAACATCTTAGCGTTACCTAATTCAATTATACGCTAAACTATTTTCACATACCGTATATATATACTCACAGAAAACCTGACTAAACACTCTCAAAGATATAAATTATCAGGATATTTATTTTTTATACATTGTCTAATAAATTCATATTCAGTACTATTAACTTAAAATTTGATTCTGCTATTTTATCATATATACAAAAAACTTTTCTTGGTATTAATTTTTTAAAATTATTATCAGTTATTATTTTAAGCGATTTAATAAATTAAGTTTAAAATTCAAGATCAAAACTTCCGTTAAATTATTTGTTTTTGGGTTACGTTTTCGCACGCGTATATTTACACATAGCAACAACCTCGAAATAATTACTTAAAAAAATAAAGTTGGCATTACAACATGAACAGCCAAGGAAGAAGAGAAAGAGTCTGTCTCGAAATTTATGGCACACAACACTGAAGAAATCAATACGTAAATGTGATGCAAGCTAAATACACTTACATGGTACACCCCCACATATATATATATATATATATATATATATATATATATATATATATATATATAGAGAGAGAGAGAGAGAGAGAGAGAGAGAACTTGAATGCCTACGAGACAATTACCTCTCTGTACAGGGATTTGTCAGGATAACCTGACATGAGGATACTTCCCCCTACAAGTAAACCCTGACTAAATATTCAAAGTAACATGGTATTCGAAGCCCAAATAAGATCTCTAAATAAGACCCCTCCAACGCTGCCTTATACGATGAATGGGACATCTTCTCCAAGTGATGATGTCCCTAGTAACAACACTAAGCTGGATACTCTACCAGACTAGATGCAAAGTAATTATCCAACGAAGGACTTGGGACTAAAAGTGTTATCTTTTTAAATTTTGCTCCCATATAGTTTTAATGGTTGAAAAACTTCCAAATATATATATATATATATATATATATATATATATATATATATATATATATATATATATATATATATATATATAGATAGATAGATAGATAGATAGATAGATAGATAGATAGATAGATAGATAGATAGACAGGTAGATATATATATATATATATATATATATATATATATATATATATATATAGATAGATAGATAGATAGATAGATAGATAGATAGATAGATAGATGAATATCGTCTATAGGTGAAAAACACTTTAATATTAAATAAATATTTATATTTAAAATCCGCTTTAAAGATGTAATAGTCTTAAAAGTAGAGCCCTGTTTGAAACTGAAAAGTTTGTTGTCATTTGCTATTAGCTAGTTGAACACTGTAAAAAGCAATAATACTTCCCCGCCTCCCGGGTAAGTGTATCTTAATTTCAATTACTGTCTGTGTCGATTTCTCGCAGCCGCGTGGTTCTAAGCGTTTGACATCTCAGTCAACTTATATATATATATATCTATATATATATATATCTCTATATATATATATAAAGATATCTATATATATATATATCTATATATATATATATAAATTTTTAAAATTTATTTGCGTGAACAAGTCACAGAAAATTGAAAAACATTTTTAGAAAATGTGGAGAAAAACCTACCAAATCGTTACAATCATTGATGAGTTAATATTTCCATGATCTCAAGATAAAAAAGCAAAATAAAAAAAATATATAAGTAAGACATAATAAAGAAACATTCTAACAAAAAACCCGAAATTGTTCTGTTTTCACAACAAAGCATCGTGTGGCGTTAATAGACACTTAAACTGTCATCGCTTCAAGATAAACTTGGCAAACGTACACAAGTAGCAATAAACAAGCGACACGATTTAAATGAACCATTTTTTCTCTCCGCGTTTTTGTCAACTGCCATTTAATGTTTTCAATTTATGTTCATTTTAGGGCATCTATTTTCGGAATCACATCTATTTTCCCCGAGACTTTTGTCTTTTTCAAAACTATTCCATTGTCCCAGTCTAACTTGTTTGTTTTAGATATATGGCTTAAGAAAAAACCTTTTTTCTTTTTTAGGAATCTTGAAGGTGTAGTGTATCGAGAAGAGTTGAATATTTATAATTTGTTTCACGTATAAAAAATATTGCGCCATTCTGTCTCAAATCAACCAACGACCACGGATGATCTCCTAAATATGAACTTTTCCTGTATTTTGCCAAATGAGAATTTCAACCCAATCTAAACCAATCAGACATTTATAACTCCAAAGATGTCATATGTTGAGATGTGAAACTTGGTGTCAATAATTAATATTATGTTAAATTAAAGAAAACTAATTAGATTGGGTATGTCATGTACACTTTTTCTTTTAATAGTGCATGAAAATGGCTGAAAACCCTGCGGCCGACTTTACGATCTTTTTATTCAATAAAAATGTCGGGTAAAACAATAAAATGAGTTTTTCCGTGATTTCTATTCAAATCAATTATTTCCATTCAAATCGATTATTTCCATTTGAATCTATTATTTCCATTCAAATAGATTATTTCCATTCAAATCGATTATTTCCATTTGAATCTTCAGCTTTATTCTTGTAAGAGAAATATCAGAATTACCGTTCGAAAATTTCCCGATTTTTGAACATCCTAAAAATGGTCAATTTTCATGAGATCACGTGTCTGAATTCATAACCAATGAATTCTCGTCGTTTATGCGGATCACATAAGACACGTTATAATATTGTTGGATAATATTTTCCATTGATCGTCTGCGTGTGACTTCATCTTGTATCTAAACTTTGGTTTTCCATCTTTTTTCTTCTTCGTACAGACAGACTGACTTGGAATGAACGGATTAATACAGACACCATCGCCGATTCTTATATTATATTGTACAGTTCGGCAAATCATCATTTCTAGAGGCGCTATTTGTATACACCTCTGAGAAATCTTCAATTATTATTTCCTTACTTCTTCAACACCAGGACAGAAGCCTTAGACGGGCGTCCACAAACCTCTATAGCTTTTTACCAATTGACTAGTGACTATTTCATGATAGCCTTCTTCTCTAATGCGCCCTTTGTTTTAGAACACGGTGAAAAACGCAATTACTTTCCGAACGCCCTGATCTATCAACTGGTCGCAAAAAAACGCACGTGTAAATTTTCCCGTGCAAATTAAAGGTTCGCTAAGACAAAAAAACGCACGTGTAACTTTTCCCACGCAAATTAAAGGTTCGCTAAGACAAAAAAACGCACGTGTAACTTTTCCCGCGCAAATTAAAATTTCGCTAAGACAAAAAACGCACGTGTAACTTTTCCCGCGCAAATTAAAGTTTCGCTAAGACAAAAAACGCATGTGTAACTTTTCCCGCGCAAATTAAAGTTTCGCTAAGACAAAAAACGCACGTGTAACTTTTCCAGCGCAAATTAAAGTTTCGCTAAGACAAAAAACGCACGTGTAACTTTTCCAGCGCAAATTAAAGTTTCGCTAAGACAAAAAACGCACGTGTAACTTTTCCCGCGCAAATTAAAGTTTCGCTAAGACAAAAAACGCACGTGTAACTTTTCCCGCGCAAATTAAAGTTTCGCTAAGACAAAAAACGCACGTGTAACTTTTCCAGCGCAAATTAAAGTTTCGCTAAGACAAAAAACGCACGTGTAACTTTTCCCGCGCAAATTAAAGTTTCGCTAAGACAAAAAACGCACGTGTAACTTTTCCAGCGCAAATTAAAGTTTCGCTAAGACAAAAAACGCACGTGTAACTTTTCCCGCGCAAATTAAAGTTTCGCTAAGACAAAAAACGCACGTGTAACTTTTCCCGCGCAAATTAAAGTTTCGCTAAGACAAAAAACGCACGTGTAACTTTTCCAGCGCAAATTAAAGTTTCGCTAAGACAAAAAACGCACGTGTAACTTTTCCCGCGCAAATTAAAGTTTCGCTAAGACAAAAAACGCACGTGTAACTTTTCCAGCGCAAATTAAAGTTTCGCAAGACAAAATCTGCTTCTCAGCTTCTGAATGGATTTTCTTAATTTTCTGTGCGTTTACCGATGAAAATTCTTTTTCAAACTTAAGTGTATCAGACCGATGTAAATGTTAGTTTAAACAAGTGTGACAGACTAACGGACATGGCATTTCAAACTTAAACGTGACAGACCAACTAAAATGGTATTTCAAAATAAAGCGTGACAGAAAAACGAAATGCATATTTGAAACTTAATTGTGACAGACTAAAGAAAAGTTCTAGTTCAAAATATAACATGACAAACTAATGGACGGACAAAGCCTCTTATAAAGATACGTGGACACATCTAAAAATCTAAAACGAAAAGTTATTTGAGTTGAAAGTCACAATTGAACTTGGAGTCAATTAACCGAACGAATCAAATATTTACAGGAAAATATTTCAATATGATTTTTAGCAAGAATAGGTAAAACTTAAAATTAAAACTATTTTGATAGATAAAATAATAAAAGTATGAAATAAATAAATTAGATGAAATACCCGTCCAAGAACGAGTTCGTAATAATAAGGAATAAATAAGAATTGGAATCTTTAATAAGTGAAAGAAATCAGACCCTGAAATATTCCAAGAGAATTAAAAACACATATGGCAGGAACTATGCGAACATTGCAAGTACACAACTGCATTTTTGAGCTCAGAAGTTAATCTTCCATGATGGGACTTGAAGATTTGCCAGATGGTTTGGCTCAAATTACTTCAAATCAATCAACAATCAACTGCTATATCGAAATATATGCTAAAATAAAGCAAACATAACTAGCTTATAAAAGTGTGGATTTTGTCGAGTTAAGCTGACATTAATAACTTCAGTGTAGCATTCATGCTTCCTTGGAGGCCGATTTATGATATCAAAATAAATATGATCTCTTACGATTTATGATATCAAAATAAATATGATCTCTTACGATTTATGATATCAAAATAAATAGGATCTCTTACGAGTTATGATATCAAAATAAATAGGATCTCTTACGAGTTATGATATCAAAATAAATATGATCTCTTACGATTTATGATATCAAAATAAATAGGATCTCTTACGATTTATGATATCAAAATAAATATGATCTCTTACGATTTATGATATCAAAATAAATAGGATCTCTTACGAGTTATGATATCAAAATAAATAGGATCTCTTACGAGTTATGATATCAAAATAAATATGATCTCTTACGATTTATGATATCAAAATAAATAGGATCTCTTACGATTTATGATATCAAAATAAATAGGATCTCTTACGATTTATGATATCAAAATAAATAGGATCTCTTACGAGTTATGATATCAAAATAAATATGATCTCTTACGATTTATGATATCAAAATAAATAGGATCTCTTACGAGTTATGATATCAAAATAAATAGGATCTCTTACGAGTTATGATATCAAAATAAATATGATCTCTTACGATTTATGATATCAAAATAAATATGATCTCTTACGAAACTCCGCACGGGAATGATATTATTCCTATCAACATTCAAGTTCGCATGCCTAAAACGTAAAAGTCGTTAACGAAGCCATTATCGTGTTTTATATAGATTTCGTTATATTTCAATTTGTTGATTAGAGAGAAGGGATAATCGTGGAATAATATTAAGTTCGATATACTATAACAACAATCACAGGGAACGAACGAAAAGTTACAAAAGTAACCCAAGCTAATAAAAAGCAAGTTTAATAACTGCAAATGTTGACTGATTTAACTGAACTGAAAATCACCGAGAAAATGCAGGTCAGTAGAAATACTGACTCGAGTCAAGAAAAGAGAACGCAGGTGAAAGGAATTAAGCAAAAGGTAGACTAATACTTAAATTACAACTAATTGAATTACAAATAATTAAATTACAAATAATTAAATTACAAATAATTAAATTACAAATAATTGAATTACAAATAATTAAATTACAAATAATTAAATTACAACTAATTGAATTACAAATAATTAAATTACAACTAATTGAATTACAAATAATTAAATTACAACTAATTGAATATCATGATGAATACATGAAAAATATCTACGGAATTCCGTGCCACGTAACAGAGGACCAAAACATTGCATTAAGAGAGAATGGTTCTCGGGGACAGACTTAATAGAAATAAGCGGAACATAATCAAGATAGCAAAAAAAAAACGCGTAAATGCCAGAGTGACTATTAACAGGTAGAAAATTGGGCGGCGATATGAATACTGAAAGTGTAGAAATCCCTCAATACGAGATTACAGAACTTAGAGAGGAAGAAACAGCAGAAATTGAATGGATCAAAGAAATTATGAACAATAAAATGCTACTATTCTTAAGAAACGAAAACTGATGAAGTTAAAAAGATGAAGAGGTGGGCAGATCCATCCACACATTCCAACAGAAACCGTTTATTCTATGCTGGAGGCAAATCTATAGTTACAAGACTAAACATAGAAACAACCCCTGTCAAAAAGTAGACCAAAAAGGAAACTGTGTAGGAAACTGGGATCTTAGATTAAAAAACTACAGAGAAAAGCTAAAGCTGTGATTAAGTCAAAAAGGAACAAAAAACGATGAGAAACGACACATATAACAAACGAAGAAGAATAAAAAAAATTCCCAGGAAACATGAAAAAATCAAGCAAAAGATACTAACAAGGGAAAGAAGACCCAGAAGATGCAGGAACAAAGCAGAACATTTCTGAACAAAACGTGTGTATTGGAAGAAGGACAACGACGGAACAATCAGATCCGACGCAAGAAGTGAATGGGGTGGCGGCTCGGATTTATTAGATATCTATTTTGAGCTAGGGAGTTTGTCTGGTCAACATATGTCACAGCCGAGCTTGGCCGATAGTGGATGTAGGGGATGTTCTGAATTAGAAACGGATAGAAGAAAGAAAATCAACTATCGGCAAAGCTTGACTGTGACACATGTTGATCCAGATCCAAATCCAAGCCGTCACTTCATTCACTTCTCGCGTCCCTTGAAATGTACAGACTGCTGCTGATAACGTACTAACGAAAATCATGATTTTCATTTTTTACTTTTTTCTCATGCACAGCCATGCCGAAATTTGGACAATTTCTGGCAAATCAAAATTATAATCTGTATGATTTTTCTGCATTGTTTCTTCATCCTGAGGAAGTCTTCAATAAAAGACGAAACGTTGATGAATGCATAGATAATATAGTTTTTGGTATTCCTTTTTCAAATTCCATTACGTCGGATCATTTTATTCCTATTTTCACACACACACACACACACACACACACACACACACACACACACACACACACACACACACATGTATATATAGTCATCCACAAAAAGTCTGTTTCGCTGTATCACAACTTTTCAGTGCGGTTAGACTAGCACCCATCCCAAGCCGGGATCAAATTCAGAACCTACAATTGCTTAGGGAGTAGATAGATTTTGCCTATCGCCGGCCCTTGCACTACTTCTTTGTCTTTTAGCCAGGCGCAGAGGTACCAGCGCTG
This sequence comes from Sepiola atlantica, assembly GCA_963556195.1. Lineage (NCBI taxonomy): Eukaryota > Metazoa > Mollusca > Cephalopoda > Sepiida > Sepiolidae > Sepiola > Sepiola atlantica. The sequence continues at coordinate 128,488,335 of OY744528.1, read as the reverse complement.
GGACGCCTGTAAACACCCAGTGCCTAGCCTTGTTTTTTTATTAGGACAATGAACGCCGTTTCTCTTTCTCTCTATTTGGGCAACTCGGGGAAAGTTTTTTCGTCACTAAGTCTTACATGACCAGTCTGGGTCGCTCTTGTTCCGACAGGTTGAGGGTACAGGTTAGACAGCTTGTATGGCTGCTGCTTCCGACTGACAGGACATGAGCTCAAACTCTTGGGTAGCAACATCAGTTACATAACACCGTGAGTAGTTGTATATGCCATGTCGCGTATGGAAAGGGACCCTACAGTTATCTCCGGTGAGCTTTCCCAAGGCCACAACCCCCATGGACCAAGTCGAGACTAATGGACTGGTTGTGTGTGCTTATTAGCACCTAACAAGCACCAACCTTGCCCAACCCACTCTATAACAAAACAAACATGTCATTACAAAAAAATAAAAGCAAACCTAAACCAGCCACCCAGCAAAAAACACTTTCGCCTCCGCCCTTGAGGCTCGCATTCACAAATATCCGGGGACTTAGAACCAACATCAACGACGTAGAAACTTTTCTCCTGACAAACTCCCCGGATATCCTAGCACTAAGTGAAACTAACCTCCAATCCTCAATCTCCTCTCACCACTTTGACATAACTGACTACCTCCCACTCTACCGTAAAGACTCTGACAAACATATTCACGGGCTAGGAGTTTATGTTCGGAAAACTCTCCCCCTGAATAGAGAACATAGATTAAAATCGGATGACCAAGATTACATGTGCTTTAGATTGACTTTACATCACAGCGTTAGTTACTTATATTTCTTATACCTTCGACCCAGGAGTGTACCCTGCTAAACTATGTATCTGAAAGTATAGATAGAGCACTCTCATATGACTCGAATACATGTATTTGGGGATTTTAATACACATCACTGTGACTGGTTGGAATTCTCCAGCCTTACTAACGCATCCGGCAACTCTACGTATAATTTTTCATTAGCTCATTGCGTCTCTCAGACTGTCGATTTCCCGACCCGCATCCCCGATCGAGTAGACTAGCAAGCCTCACTTCTAGACCTTTTCTTAACCTCAATGTCCGAGGCTTGTGTGACGAAAGCTCATAGCCCACTCGGGAATGCTGATCACATTGTGCTAATGATTCAGGTCACTCTAAAAAGTCATCCAAAAGCTGATGAGCCGTTGCTCAAAATAACGAGATACTACGAGCAGGCTGATTTTGGGTCAATCAGAGATCACATCAGCGACGCCCCATGGAGGGAAACCTTCTCACTCCCTGCTGACCAGTGTGCAAACAAGTTAACTGAATGGGTCAAAGCAGGCATTGACGCCGATGTCCCCATGCGGAAATTCTTTAGCAAGCCCCACTCTCCCCAATAGCTCACCTCGGAATGTGCAGCTGCCATTGCTGAGAGGCAGCAATCATTCCATAAATTCGGCCGCCATAAGTCAGCTACTAATAAACAGAAATTTATAGAGTACAGAAATAATTGTAAGGCCGTGATAGGTGAAGCAAAGAGAAGGTATACTGAGTTAACAAAAAAAACGTATTCAGTCACAGAAACTAGGTACTCGCGATTTCTGGAAAATCTACAATAGTGTGGTCAACAAGGGTCAATCAACGATTCCCCCTCTATCAAACCAAAATAATGTCGTTTGCACGGCAACTGATGAGGCTGAACTACTTGCCCAGCGTTTCGCCTCTAACTCTACTTTGGACTCAGAAAACTACCCCCTGCCCAAATTCCCACTGCGGACCGAAGCCACACTTGATAACCTGGTCATCACCCCATCCCAGGTCAGAGACATCATAAAAAACCTTGATACCTCCAAAGCTTGTGGGCCTGATCTTATACCTGTAATAGTAATAAAGAAATGCTCTGCTGAACTGGCTCTGTCCTCTCCAAACTCTACAACAAATGTCTAGCGTAATCTTGTCTCTCCGATATCTGGAAAATTGCCTCTGTGGTACCAATCTATAAGAACTCTGGAAATAGAACCGATCCTCAGAACTATCACCCAATCAGTCTACTGCCGATCTTTGCTAAAATCTTTGAATCCTTAATCAATCTAGCGATAGTACGGCACTTAGTTAATGCTAAACTTCTTTCTGACCGACAGTATGGATTTAGACAAGTACGATCTACTGCAGACATCCTAACGGTCATCTCTGAACGCATGTATCATACACTCAACAAGACAGGAGAAGCTAGGGCAGTAGCGCTTGATATATCCAAGGCCTTTGACAAGGTATGGCATAAAGGACTTCTCCTGAAAATACGCTCATACGGTATTACTGGGCAATTAATATAATTAGATCTTTTTTAACCAAAAGAAAGATCAAGGTTGTACTCGATGACCGTTCATCTAAGCAGCATGACATAAATGCTGGTGTACCCCAAGGATCCATCGTAGGACATTTATTGTTCCTGATCTTCATAAATGATCTCCCTGATAACATTGAGTCTAATATTTGCTGATGACACCACGCTCTACTCTCGTCATGTGGGCAAAACCGACGCGATCATATCCGAGGCAATGACTGAATCTTTAGAAAATGACCTCCAGGCTGTAGTGGATTGGGGTCATAAATGGTTGGTAACTTTTGATGCCGCAAAGACAAACCTCCTTTCCTTCAATAACTACAAGAAACCGCTCCAACCACCGATTGTCATGGCAAATAACACCCTACTTGAGAGTTCAACATTCAAATTACTCGGCCTAACCTTCACAGATAACATGAATTGGAACAAATACATTGAAGACATTGCCAAGGCTGCAGCAAAAGAAGGTTGTCTCCCTCTACCGTGCTAGTAAACTCCTCACACCTGACATTATCCTATATCTCTACAAAGCCACCACCCGCCCATGCATGGAGTATTGTTGTCACATCTGGGCTGGTGGATAATCTACTAGTCTCTCCCTTCTTGACAAGGTCCAAAAAAAGAGTCGCCAATTTAATAGCTGCCCCACTATTGACCAAGCTCCAGCCCCTATTCGATTTCCGCTATGTTGCATCATTGTGCTGTTTTACAAATACTTCAATGGAGTGTTCTCCGATGAACTGGCTACTCTGGTGCCCCCTCGACGTAAATTCACTAGATCAACTCGACAATTAGCTAAATCCCATCCATTCACTGTGGAGGTCCCCAGATGCCGGAGAACCTTTTACTTCAATAGCTTCTTTCCTCGTGCTGCTGACCTCTGGAACTCCCTCCCTGATCCCTGTTTCCCGAAAGTACCGACATGCAGAGTCGAAGACGAAGAGCTTTGCATTGTGCTAATAGTAGCCGGCGGTATCACTTACCACAGTGTTCAACCCGATCAGGGGGCTTATGTAATTATCCACAGACATACTGTTTCGCTGTAGCACAGCTTTTCAGTTCGGCTAGACTAGCAGCAACCCTATATATATAACATGGTATCGTAATCGAGCTGAACTAAGACTTGGTAAATATAAAGGAGACAATATATTTCCAGATAAAAATAATAAATAATGATAATAAATATGTCTTATCTTAACACTTTGAAGAAATGATAAGTCACATTTACTATTATTATTATTATTATTATTAGTAGTAGTAGTAGTAGTAGTAGTAGTAGTAGTAGTAGTAGTAGTAGTAGTATCGTTTTATATATGTCCGCGTGTGATGTAATCGGGTCAGCAACCTTCTTAACACACTGAGAGATGTTCTCATTTTCTTTGTGAAGTCATCCATCTCAAAGTAAGCCCACTGATGTAAAAACTGGGTTGGTTGACCTGCTTAGCTTTCTTGGTAAAGTATTTCATCTGAAATAAGGGCACATATGAAATAGCAAATCTGCGACTCCATTTCAGATCACAGAAAATGTCATTGTTGCTCAGAAAAAAAAAGGGATTGGTCCCGATGCGAGACATTCCATTTCTTGAGATTATTATTATTATTATTATTATTAATATTATTATTATTATTATTATTATTATTATTATTATTATTATTATTATTATTATTATTATTATTATTATTATAATAATAATAATTATTATAATAATAATTATTATTATTATTATTATTATTATTATTATTATTATTATTATTATTATTATTATAATAATAATAATAATAATAATAATAATAATAATAATAATAATAATAATAATAATAATAATAATAATAATAATAATAATAATAAGAAGAAGAAGAAGAAGAAGAAGAAGAAGAAGAAGAAATGAAAAAAATGCTCTTTAAAAATATATCATAAAAATTCTAGATTGCCGATTGGTTCCTAATGATGTCAATATTTAAATGTTCTTTACGTACGTCTTATTTTTCATTTTAAAAAGAGTTTCCGCGTGTATTTAGTCAACGGACTGTTCTCACGTCCGCGGAGTTTTTCTTGTTTTTGTCTTTTTCTATTCCTTATTTATCCGACGTTCATTTTAAAAATGTGTTTTTGTTTTTTTATATTTATAAATAGACATTCGTTGTCAACTTGAAAATAAGTTTATGGCGCTCATATGAAAATAGATATTTATTAATGGTCATGAAATTATAAATGGATAACGGATACATGAACAAGGAAAAATGAAAAAAATGAAATAAAAAAACGTTGAAATAACAGAAACAGCACGAGAAATGTTTTCAGAAAAAGTTAGAATAAAAGCTAAAATAAAGTAAAAATAAAAGCTAAAATGAAGTTAGAATAAAAGCTAAAATAAGTTATAATAAAAGCTAAAATAAAGTTAGAATAAAAGCTAAAATGAAGTTAGAATAAAAACTAAAATAAAGTTAGAATAAAAGCTAAAAAAAGTTAGAATAAAAGCTAAAATAAGTCAAAATAAAAGCTAAAATAAAGTTAGAATAAAAGCTAAAATAAGATTATTTCTCCTTGTTGACTATTTTGACATCCGATCTCCTTGCCTGTATTATATATATATATATATATATATATATTATTATATTATATATATATTTATACATATATATATTATATATTATATATATATTTATATATATATCATATTATATATATATTTATATATATATATTATATTATATATATATATTTATATATATATATTATATCATATATGTATATTATATATTTATATATATTATATATTATATATTTATATATATATATTATATATATATATTTATATATATATTATATATATAAATTATATATTATATATATATATATTATATATATATATTATATATTATATATATATATATTATATATATTTATATATATATATTATATATATATATTATATATTATATATTATATATATATATTATATATTATATATTATATATCATATATTATATATTATATATTATATATATACATATATATATGTGTGTGTATGTGTATGTGTGTGGCTTTTAAATGTTGTCTTTACTGACTTTTAGTGCCTGTGAGAACCCACTTTATTATTATTCAACCGATGTGATTTCTCATCCCTTACCGTTTTAAAGATTACTGTCTGTATTTTGATATCTTTACGATCGGAGATATACCTCCATTCGAAAGTATTTCTTTAACATTTGCTGACCTTCAAGATTTACTTAGATAAACATCGAATTGGTTATGACACTCTCTATGCCATACCCCCTCTGCGTGTATAATTTGGTTGCAAACCAACCAGTCTCGAGCAGATATTTATAAATATCACTAAATATCTGGCCACCAAATGTAGACGTTGAAAATATTTGGATTCTGTTTTTTCGTCTCATAGGATTGATGAGAATCCATTGTTTCATACTGTAAGGTTTGAATCGTATATATCTTGTACATGGAATACCCGTCACATAACCGGTAAAAAAAGGTGAATTCGTGTGAATCAGAATGGTAGAACTTTGTTGACCATTTTAATTCTGTTGACGGCATTCTTGCGAGAAGGAACCACGTAATGGTTGCCAACATGCGGGTCTATCCGGAAAAGGAAAGTTCTTGAAAAATAAAAATCTATGAATTCTCCACCAACTGCCAACTGCCTTCTGCACCTCTTTTTCTCTCTCCACTTCACTTTGCTCACTGAGCAACGACACTCTTCACAAAAGAGTACAGTTTTTGTACTGTTAAATCCACCCCTATGCAAATTGACTCCCCACCAGAGCAATCCTCCGGTTAGAGACTCCAAACAGCCAATCTGCAAAGGGGGGAAAACTCAAATGGCAATAAACCACACCCCTATGCAAATTGACTCCCCACCAGAGCCATCTAGTGGTTAGAGACTCCAAACAGCCAATTTGCCAACGGGGGGGGGGGGGATAACTCAAATGGCACTTAACCACAAACATCCCTAAGTGAAAGTGGTACTGTGGAACCGACTGGATTCGAACTTGTCACACCCAGGTCATCAGTTCGTGTCGTTATCCACTTAACCACCGTTACCTCCCTACATGACTGGTTAAGAATACCGATAAACCCTTGGACATTTTAGTCTATATACTCCTAAAACTCTGATAATCTTGTATGGCTGTTCAACACATATAGAAAGGAAATAGAGGTCGCGTTAGTAGCCACGTAAGAGGAACGAGAGTAAAAAGAGGAACACTAGAAAACTGATGGGATGATTGGTGGGAGGTTGAACCACGTGGAATAACATCTGAATGAATATGTAAAGGGGAAAATGTGTTACTAATAACCATGGCAACAATGGAGGTGATTCGAAGACTTAAATATAATTCTATTCATTTTTTAAATGATTTAATGACTTTCCCACTGACTATTTATTGTTACAAAAAGCGTCGTCAAATATTTCTTTAAATGCAATCCATTAATTTTGTAAATAATCACTAATTCTGAATTTATTTATGCGTTTTATTTTAAAGAAAAGTAAACATAGTACAGAACATTAACAATCATAAAAAACGACATTTTATCTACCTATCATCATACAATAATAAATACTCCGAAAATGTAATGTAGAAATATCTTTTACGTTCATGTGGTTATTATTATCGAAAATGCTTACACACAATAATAATAAGTGCATACGAACAATAATAATAATAATAATAATAATAATAATGATAATAATAATAATAATAATAATGACAATAATAATAATAATAATAATAATAATGATAATAATAATAATAATAATAATAATAATAATAATAATAATAATAATAATAATAATAATAATAATAATAATAATAATAATAATAATGAACCCAATGAAAAGGAAAAAAATGTAAGAGGTAACTCATTGCTTTTAATATTTAAAACCAGTCAGATATTGTTTTATATGCCCAAAAAATCTGACAAAAAAAAATCATTGTTACTTATGGAACTTTTAAAAAAATGTTAAAATATAATCCAAAATATAAAGGCTTATATGTTTTATAATCTGGTGTAAATTTATCAGATAAAAACGGGGGGGGGGGAAATCTATTGTCTATCCCTTGGCTGTCAAAAATTAGCCTATAAAACTTATATTATGTAGTTAAGTAACATATACATATGTGTGGATACATATGTATATGCACGTGTATATAATTTTTTTTTTGTGTGGTAGTGCACAATATCACTCATTAAAATGAATGTGACAATCACTATCCCTGTGACAGGACCACAGGCAAAATAAGCCTGGGCCTGGTGTGGCCACACACACCAAAAATATGAATAATGCACAATAATATAAATACAAGCCGTGGGACTCCAGGAGAAAGACCTGAGTGTCACGATGGGCAGGTGCTCCCTCGTTAGCCAACATGGGGGACCCGGTCCGCATCCTGCGAATGTTGGCCCTTCTCATTTCAGAAACAAGACAACGGACAAGAACCAGGTAAGTAACCTCTCTGATTCCAGGTATGACAAGGACACAGACCAAAAACGGGAAAACCAGAGCGAAAACAGCAAACTGAAAGGATATAGAAAGAAATGGACCACGAAAGAGAACAGACTGGTGATGGAGTGCTATTATAAAAGCCGCTACCCCACAGAAAGAGGCTACCGAAAACGAATGAAACATCTCTGGGACACTGCTAGTGACTACCATACAACGGAACAAAGGATAGCAGATCAAGCAAGACAGATCCTCAAGCGAGGATGGTTCTCAGAGATGGAACTGACGGAAATCAGACAGAAGGCTAATGGCGAAACGGAGCAAGAAACACCACCAAAGGAGAGACCACAGGAAGAGGACGGGCAAAACATACACACTGAAACTGAAGAGATTGAAGACTACGGAATCACAGAACCAGGGGAGATAGAAGACTGCGGAACCACAGAACCTGCTGAGATAGAACTCAACGAAAAAGAAGCAAGTGAAGTGGAGAACATTAGACGATACATGTTAGAAAACAAAACAAAACTCGCATCTCTCAGGAATGAAGTAGCGAAGAAGTTACAAGCAGAAACAGAAAGAGTAAACAGACTCCTCACACACATCCCAACAGTAACTATTACAGACCTAAACAACCTGATATATGCAGGGGCAAAATCGGTAAGTATGAAACTAAGAAACGAAGAGAATGGACAAAAGAGAGGACCGACGAAACCTGGATGGGAAATCAGACTGGAAACCCAGATCACCAAACTTCGGAAAGAAGCTAAAACTGTGAACAGAAGGAAGGAGGACATGAAACGATTAAGAAGCAAAAATCAGAAACGCAAGGAAAAACTAAATGAGAAACATGAAGAAATAAAACAAAGGATAGCAGCAATAGAAGGAAGACTGAGACGATACAGGTACAAATCAGAACAGAGCAAACAGAACAGGACCTTTGAAAACAATGAGAGCCAGTTTTACAAAAACGTAAATGGAGAAAAAACAACAACAGAGCAACCGAACCCAACAGAAACAAAACAATTCTGGAGCAAGATATGGGAAGTACCAAAAAAGCACAACAAGAATGCCCAATTGTTGAAAAACATGAAAGATGAACTGCAGGAAATCGAAGAAGGAACCGAAACAGAAATCAACAAAGAAACGATCAAGAAAACCCTAAAAAAAATGGCAAACTGGAGAGCACCAGGCCACGATGGAATACATGCATACTGGTTTAAAAAATTCACGACTCTGCATGAAAGAATAGCGCAGAAACTGAGCGGATGTATCCGCAAAACAGACGTAGCAGAATGGATGACGGAAGGAAGAACAACACTAATACAAAAAGACCCCAAAAAGGGAACGACCCCCAGCAACTACAGACCGATAACATGTCTACCAATAATGTGGAAAATTCTCACAGCACAACTGAGAGAACAAATCTACCAATCCCTGGACAATCGTGGACTGCTCCCCGAGGAACAAAAAGGATGCCGGAAAGGACAAAGAGGGGCACATGATCTACTATACATTGATCAAAAGACCCTGAAGGAGGTGAAGAGCAGACAAAAGAACATAACCATGGCATGGATTGACTACAAGAAAGCCTACGACAGAATCCCCCAAACATGGATAATTGAATGCTTAAAAATATACAAGATACCAGACAGGATTATTAATCTCATCCAGAAAGCAATGGAAACATGGAGACTAAAACTGACAGCCGGAGGACAATACCTGTCTGAGATAAAAATACAGAGAGGCATTTTTCAAGGAGACTCTCTATCACCACTACTGTTTATAATAGCCATGATGCCACTCAACTACATACTCAGAAAGTGTGATGCCGGATACAGGTTTACGGATACAGAACAAAGAATAAACCACCTGATGTACATGGATGACCTTAAACTGTTTGCGAAAAACAAAAAAAGAACTGGAAAAGCTGATAAACACAACCAGGATATTCAGCCAGGATATCCAAATGAAGTTTGGAATAGAAAAATGTGCACTGCTAGAGATCAAAAGAGGAAAACTGGAGACGACAGAAGGTATAGAACTCCCCAACCAAGAGGAGATGAGGGCGCTAGGAGAACAAGATAGTTACAAATACCTGGGAGTTCTGGAAGCAGACACAATCAAATATACAGAAATGAAAGAGAAGATTGGAAAAGAATATCTACGAAGAACAAGGAAACTCTTAGAAACTAAACTATATAGCAGAAACCTAGTAAAAGGGATAAACACATGGGCTGTATCACTAATAAGATACTCTGGACCATTCATAGGCTGGACCAAAGAAGAACTCAGGCACCTTGACCAAAGAACTAGAAAACTAATGACTATGCACAATGCATTGCACCCAAAAGACGACACGGACAGACTCTACGTGAAAAGAAATGAAGGAGGCAGAGGACTGGTAAGTATAGAAGACTGTGTGGAAGACACCAAAAAAGAGCTGGAGAAATATGTAACCCAGAACACGGAAAGACTGATCACCACAGCAAGAGACACCAGCCCAACAAACAACCCCGGAAGTACTGAACCCAGAAACAAAAAGACAAGAAAGGAAAAGTGGGAAGAAAAACAACTACATGGACGCTTTATAAGACTCACAAGCGATGAAGCTAATGAAAACAGCTGGGCATGGCTAAGAAAAGGACACTTGAACAGAGAAACGGAATCTCTGCTGACGGCCGCACAGAACAATGCGATTAGGACAAACTTTATTAAAGCAAAGATAGATAAAACCCAGGAAAACAGTAAATGCCGACTGTGTGGATAAAGAGGCGAAACGATAAATCACATAATAAGTGAATGCAGCAAGCTAGCACAAAGGGAATACAGACATGACAGCATGGGGAAAGAAGTACACCGGGAAATGTGCAAACAACTGAATTTCGAATATGCAAAAAAACGGTACAAACACAAACCAGAAACTGTACTAGAAAACGAAAAACACAAAATCATATGGGATATGAATGTACAAACAGACAACCCCATAACAGCAAGGAGACCGGATATGATAATAATCAACAAGAAAGAAAACTCCTGCAAAATCGTGGACTTTGCCGTTCCAGCAGACCACAGAGTGAAGATCAAAGAGACGGAAAAAAGAAGCAAATATACTGAACTTGCCAGAGAACTGAAAGGAATATGGAACATGAAGAAAGTCAGTATAACACCAATAATCATAGGAGCACTAGGAACAGTCCCCAAAAACATGGAGAAAAGACTAGGAGAAATAGGAATCAAAGGGATAACTGAGACCATACAAAGGACAGTAATGATCAAAACAGCTACAATCCTGAGAAATGTCCTCGAATGCGGAAACCAACCCACATAAGCAACGAATGGAGAACAAACACATGGAAGCACAATACAACAGAACCGGGGAAAATACAACCGCACGAGAGAGGCGCAAGCATAGGCTGACGCCACAAAAATTATGGACAGAGGGTCGAGGAGGGAAAGCGCAAACCAGACCTCCACTGGAAGAGCGCGGACAGCTCTGGGACCTCGGGAAGGCTTGTTGCCACTCGGGCCCCAGAGGGGACCGATGGCCCTTATCAGCGGGAAATCGTTGGTAGGTGGCTGTTGCGATTACCGCAAGGTCATCAGCGGTGATGAACGAAAAGAGGTGGAGCATACTGGAGGCCTGAGGAGACTTGTTGTCACTCGGACTCCAGGGAATACCACAGGTTGTCGGCAGTGGGTGACCACTGACGATGACCAGTGTGATAACTCCTAGTGAGTAAATAATAATAATAATAATAATAATAATAATAATAATAATAATAATAATAATAATAATAATAATAATAATGATGATGATAATAATAATAATAATAATAATAATAATAATAATAATAATAATAATAATAATAATAATAATAATAATAAATTAGCTGAACAAATACGCAAATTTCTGTTAAATTTAAAACAGCTTGTATCTATATTCTCTCGCTCTCTGGATCTACTTATGAAATATCTACTTACGTTTCCCTTCCCTAAGCACACTATTTTATACACTAAAGTACAATGCATCAACGTTGATCCAACTGGTCATACCACTAAGATAAGAACAGTATGAACATACACTAAGATCGGTATGAACATATACAGGCTAAATATTTTGAAGTTCGTGAGCTACATCCACAATTGTGTGCAAAAGGGATCTTACAATGATTGGAATTTGCTAAATTCTTGAAAAGCTGTATTTTTTGTGCAAATTATATATGGTTTAAATCCCAGTAAAATTCGAGATAAAAATGTTCACTGAAATTTTTATCCTCTTGTTGGGGGCGTGGGTGCTACGAAGTTCACTTATTAGTCAAACAGATGACGTTTAACGTTAACGAAATTCACTCAATTTGATATTTTACCGCCAGAAAATCCTGCACATAATGAAACAAAAAACAACTTTTGTCCAGCCACCACGATTTACCTAGAAAAATGATACGAAAATGGAAATGTCAGGAATAACCTTCCAGTGAGTTTTGCGATCAATCTTAAAAGCTTGCTACACGTTTGAAGGGTTGGCATAAAAACATCGTCCACTATCCACTAAATACCATTGAAATGCGATATCTATTCAAACATCTAACACTTGGCGAAAATACTTTTCTCAAGCACTTTTACACTATAAAACAACAACACGATTTCGGCCATATTGATGTAATGCGTTACCATAGTTTGGGGATTTTTTTAACCGTATAAATATTCCGCGCTGTTTAGGATTTTGTAACTGTATAATTTTTCAGAATATTTTTCTAATTGTATAAGTTTCGCACTTTACAGGTTTCGGCCATATTGTTGGGCCCTTGTTGGGCTATATTGTTGGGCCATATTGTTGGGCCCTTGTTGGGCCATATTGGTGGGCCCTTGCTGTTTCTTTTCTGTGGTTTCGTGTCGATGTTGTCTCCAACTTGTTTTAACGCTAGTATAAATGTGCACATACAAAGACGAAGACATTTTACTTTACATCTACTTTTATTAAACTTAACTTTTTATTAAACTTTACTTTTTATTTAACTTAACTTTTATTTAACTTAACTTTTATTTAACTTAACTAACTTGTGAATCTATTTCATGACTAACTATAAAATGTTCCTTACATTATTACATCCTTCCTCATTCAAATCCATACTTTACAATTATCTAACTCATCTAAGACACAGTTTTATGTTACATGAGTTATTTCATCCAATCAGATATCACTGATGCCAGGGGCGAAATCGCTTTTCAATAATCCTTTAATAATGATTCTTATCCGACATCGACATCATCATCATCATCATCATCATCATCATCATCATCATCATCATCATCATCATCTATATATATATATATATATATATATATATATATATATATATATATATATATGGGAAATGAAAAATAAAAAACCAAGAGGTAGTTGTTTATATATTCATGTCATGCAAGTACATCGAAGTTTGGGGCTGACATGGTGGAGAGATGAAGGGATGTAGTTGCCACTACTATGAAAGCCAGAGAGTCAGACTGTGAGAAGTCAATAGTCGAGAAAAGATTCAAATCACTTCGATGTACTTGCATGACATTTTTCTTCAAACTATCATCCTGAGGATGTCTTACAATAAAGACGAAACGTTGATGAATACATAAGCAACTATCGCTTGGTTTTTCCTTTTTCATTTCCCATTACGTCGGATTACTCTCATCCTTTCTTTTCTCTCACACACACACACACACACACACACACACACACACACACACACACACACACACACACACATATATATATATATATATATATATATATATATATATATATTGGTTAATTTCCAAGTAATTTTATACTCTATGTGTATTTATTTATTTTTTTTATTTTTTAACATAGTTCACCCCAAACAAGGCAGGCCCTCCACTGTAGACGTAAGGGGCTACTGAGAAAAAAGAAAACGGGGAGAAGGTAGGGGGCGGTTAACCTAGATTGGGATCTGCGCATCGAGAGGTCTGTTTACATTAGTTTTAAATTTCTGCATGTCTGTACTGTTGGGGAAACAGGGGGCAGGGAGGGAGTTTCAGAGACCAGCAGTACGGGGAAAGAAGCTATTTGAGTAGAAGGCTCTCCGACATCTGGGGACCTCCACAGTGAATGAATGAGATTTAGTTGATGGTCGAGTTAGTCTAGTGAATTTACATCGAGGGGGCACCAGAGTAGCCAATTCATCAGAGCATAATCCATTGAAGTATTTATAAAACAAGCACAAGGATGCTACATTGTGGCGATGGGACAGAGGCCGGAGCTTGGTTGACAGTGAGGGACCTATTAGGTTGGCGATTCTTTTTTGGACCTTGTCAAGGAGGGAGAGACTAGTAGACGATGCACCAACCCAGATGTGACAACAATACTCCATGCATGGGCGAATGGTGGCTTTGTAGAGATACAGGATAATGCCAGGTGTGAGGAGTTTACTAGCATGGTAGAGGGAGCCAACCTTCTTTGCAGCAGCCTTCGCAATGACTTCAATGTATTTGTTCCAATTCATGTTACCTGTGAAGGTTAGGCCGAGGAGTTTGAATGATGAACTCTCAGGTAGGGTGTTATTTGCCATGACAATCAGTGGTTGAAAAGGTTCCTTGTAGTTATTGAAGGAAGGGAGTTTTGTCTTTGCGGCATTAAAAGTTACCAACCATTTATGACCCCAATCCACTACAGCCTGGAGGTCATTTTCTAAAAACTCAGCCATTGCCCCGGATATGATTGCGTCCGTTTTGCCAACATGGCGAGAGTAAAGTGTGGTGTCGTCAGCAAATAAACCAATCTCAGACTCTACGTTATCAGGGAGATCATTTATGAAGATCAGGAACAACAAGGGTCCAAGGATAGATCCCTGGGGTACACCAGCATTTATGTCATGTTGCATAGATGACCGGCCATCAGGGACAACCTGGATTTTTCTTTTGTCTAGGAAGGATCTAATTATATTAAGTAATTGCCCAGTAATACCGTATGAGCGTATTTTCAGGAGGAGCCCTTTATGCCATGCCTTGTCGAAGGCCTTGGATATATCAAGCGCTACTGCCCTAGCTTCTCCTGCCTTGTCGAGTGTATGATACATGCGTTCAGAGATGACCGTTAGGATGTCTGCAGTAGATCGTGCTTGTCTAAATCCATACTGGCGGTCGGAAAGAAGTTTAGCATTAACTAAGTGCCGTACTATCGCTAGATTGATTAAGGATTCAAAGATTTTAGCAAAGATCGGCAGCAGACTGATTGGGCGATAGTTCTGAGGATCGGTTCTATTCCCAGAATTCTTGAAGACTGGTACCACAGAGGCAATTTTTCAGCTATCGGTGAAACAAAATTCAGCTAGACACTTATTGTAGAGTTTGGAGAGGACAGGGGCCAGTTTAGCAGAGCATTTCTTTATTACTATTACAGGTATAAGATCAGGCCCACAAGCTTTGGAGGTGTCAAGGTTTTTTATGATGTCTCTGACCTGGGATGGGGTGATGACCAGATTATCAAGTGTGGCTTCGATCAGCAAAGGGAATCTGGGGAGGGGGTGGTTATCTGAGTTCAAAGTAGAGTTAGAAGCGAAGCGCTGGGCAAGTAGTTCAACCTTATCAGTGGCCGTGCAAGCGACATCATTGTGGTTTGATAGTGGGGGAATCGTTGATTGACCATTATTCACTACACTATTGTAGATTTTCCAGAAATCACGAGTACCTAATTTCTTTGACTGGATGCGTTTTTTTGTTAACTCATTATACCTTCTCTTCGCTTCACCTATCACTGCCTTGCAATTATTTCTTGACTCTATGAACTTATTTCTATTAGTAGCTGACTTATGGCGGCCGAATTTACGGAATGCTTGTTGCCTCTCAGAAATGGCAGCTGCACATTCCGAGGTAAACCATTGAGGAGAGTGAGGCTTGCTAAAGAATTTTCGCATGGAGACATAGGCTTCAATGCCTGCTTTGACCCATTCAGTTAATTCGTTTGCACACTGGTTGGCAGGGGGTGAGAAGGTTTCCATCCATGGGGCATCACTGATGTGATCTCTGATTGACTAAAAATCAGCCCGCTCGTAGTATCTTGTTGTTTTGAGCAACGGTTTATCAGCTTTTGGACGACTTCTTAAGGTAATATGTATCATTAGAACAATGTGATCAGCATTGCCGAGTGGGCTATAAGCTTTCGTCACACAAGCCTCGGGCATTGAGGTCAAGAAAAGGTCTAGAAGTGAGGCTTGTTGGTCTACTCGATCGGGGATGCGGGTCGGGAAATCGAAAGTTTGAGAGAGGGAGTGAGCTAAGGAGAAATTATACGTAGAGTTGCCGGCTGCGTCAGTAAGGCTGGAGAATCCCAACCAGTCACGGTGGTGGGCATTAAAATCCCCAAATACATGTATCTGGGCATTCAAGTCAGTTAGGAGTGCTCTAACTATGCTTACAGAGACAGAGTTTAGCAGAGTACAGTCTTGGGTCGCCGGGGAGCGGTATAAGAAATATAAGTAACTGACGCTGTGATGTATAGTCAATCTAAAGCACGTGTAGTCATAGCCATCTGATTCTAGCCTATGTTCTCTAGTCAGGGGGAGGGTGTTTCGAACATAAACTCCTAGACCGTGCATATGTTTGTCAGAGTTTTTACGGTAGAGTGGGAGGTAGTCAGTCATGTCAAAGTGGTGAGAGGAGATTGAGGATTGGAGGTTAGTTTCACTTAGAGCTAGGATATCCGGGGAGTTTGTCAGGAGAAAGGATTCTACGTCGTTGATATTGGTTCTAAGTCCCCGGATATTTGTGAATGCGAGCCTCAATGGGCGGAGGCGAAAGTGTTTTTTGTTGGGTGTCTGGTTTAGGTTTGCTTTTATTTTTTTGTAATGACATGTTTGTTTTGATTATAGAGTGGGTTTGCCAAGGTGGGTACTTGTTTGGTGCCAAAAGCTCACACAACCAATCCATTAGTCTCGACCTGGTCCATGGGGGTTGTGGCCTCGGGAAAGCCCACGAGAGATAATTGCAGGGTCCCTTTCCATGCGCGACATGGCACATACAACTACCCACGGTATTATACAACTGATGATGGAGCAGCCGTTCTTGGCGCTACCCAAGAGTGTGGGCTCCTTCGTCGGAAACAGCAGCCAGACAAGCTGTCTAACCTGTACCCTCAACCTGTCGGAACAAGAGAGACCCAGATTGGCAATGTAAGATTTACTGACGAAAACATTTTCCCCAAGTTGCCCAAATAGAGAGAAAGAGAACGGCGTTACTTGATCTAGTAAGGAAACAAGGCTAGGCACTGGGTGTTTACAGGCGTCCCAGCGCTGTTACCTCTGCGCCTGACTCATAGTCAAGGAAGGAGTGCAAGGGCCGGCGATAGGCAGAACCTATCTACTCCTTAAGCAATTGCAGGTTTGCAAACCGGATATTTTGTTCGAGATTCCAGCTCTAGGAAGGTTGTCAATCAGGACTAAGGAGGCCTCCCTCCCCAACGGTTTACTGCCACGGCGTAAGTAGCTGGTAGCAAGGTTTTTTGTCAGAGATTTCCTTCTTTTAGTTGGATAGCCTTACAAGGCCTTACGGGTCCAACACTCCGAGAAGGGTGAAAATATCCTGCGCCCGTTTACTAGTCGGGTATTTTCTATCCCCCGCAGGGTAAAATTTTTTTTCCAATATTGCGTGCGTGCGTGCGTGCGTGCGTGCGTGATATATATATATATATATATATATATATATATATATATATATATATATATATATATATATATATGTAGATAGAATAAGTTCATTGTATACTAAAAAGAGAACAGCAAGTTAAAGATAGATTTCCCTCTCGCAAGTAAGTGTAAATAAGAGGAATAAGAAAGGCAAAGTTTAGGCAAGAATGAGATTTCAAAAACTTTAGTGGGAACTGAATATGCAAATAATACGGTATATATGAAATAAAATTAAAGAAAAAAGTTTAACAGGGTAAAATACTAGCCCGTTTGGTAGCATTGTTTGAAATTAGTAAAAATGCCAAATACATTCAAGATGGTGAGGCATGAACACTTAGCTTTTGAGAAGACTTTCAATCTGCCATGTAAATGAGATTAGATAGAAGAATAAGGCCGCTTTGGAAATGACCTTCTCAACGAGTACTAAGGTGCGGTCGAGGGAGCTTTTAAAAACGGGGGGGGGGGGGGCATCGAAGATTTGCAGCCTATTAAGAGCCACGAGTTATTTATAGATTAATCGCTAAAAGATAGTTGGAGACCAAAGTTAAGGAAAAGAAGAAAAAATAAAAAAAGTTAAATAAAAATTAAATAAGAAAAAGAAAAGGAAAAAAAGCAATGGTTTAACAGTGTAAAATGTGGATTAATAATGAATAGGTACTCAATGAGAAAACTATAGTACTAAGTCATGTACGAAATTTGGTTGCATGTTTCGATTTAATTTGTACCTGGAAGGTGTTTTGTTGTCATTTTAGTGTCGGCTTTATACTATCCTTCTTTAATGTACTCGCATATATGTCGCTTATGGCATGGACTGATATATTTTTAATTTTTGGTAAAATGTTATAATTGTATAAATTACTATAAACTTCCGATTGGAAGTTTATAGGCTTTCATACATGTGTCATTTTGGGATAACTTAAAGTTTATAGGCTTTCATACATGTGTCATTTTGGGATAACTTAAAGTTTATAGGCTTTTATGCATGTGTCATTTTGGGATAACTTAAAGTTTATAGGCTTTCATACATGTGTCATTTTGGGATAACTTAAAGTTTATAGGCTTTCATACATGTATCATTTTGGGATAACTTAAAGTTTATAGGCTTTCATACATGTGTCATTTTGGGATAACTTAAAGTTTATAGGCTTTCATACATGTGTCATTTTGGGATAACTTAAAGTTTATAGGCTTTCATACATGTATCATTTTGGGATAACTTAAAGTTTATAGGCTTTCATACATGTATCATTTTGGGATAACTTAAAGTTTATAGGCTTTCATACATGTATCATTTTGGGATAACTTAAAGTTTATAGGCTTTCATACATGTATCATTTTGGGATAACTTAAAGTTTATAGGCTTTCATACATGTGTCATTTTGGGATAACTTAAAGTTTATAGGCTTTCATACATGTGTCATTTTGGGATAACTTAAAGTTTATAGGCTTTCATACATGTGTCATTTTGGGATAACTTAAAGTTTATAGGCTTTCATACATGTATCATTTTGGGATAACTTAAAGTTTATAGGCTTTCATACATGTATCATTTTGGGATAACTTAAAGTTTATAGGCTTTCATACATGTATCATTTTGGGATAACTTAAAGTTTATAGGCTTTCATACATGTATCATTTTGGAATAACTTAAAGTTTATAGGCTTTCATACATGTGTCATTTTGGGATAACTTAAAGTTTATAGGCTTTCATACATGTATCATTTTGGAATAACTTAAAGTTTATAGGCTTTCATACATCTGTCATTTTGGGATAACTTAAAGTTTATAGGCTTTCATACATGTATCATTTTGGGATAACTTAAAGTTTATAGGCTTTCATACATGTATCATTTTGGGATAACTTAAAGTTTATAGGCTTTCATACATGTATCATTTTGGGATAACTTAAAGTTTATAGGCTTTCATACATGTATCATTTTGGGATAACTTAAAGTTTATAGGCTTTCATACATGTATCATTTTGGGATAACTTAAAGTTTATAGGCTTTCATACATGTATCATTTTGGGATAACTTAAAGTTTATAGGCTTTCATACATGTATCATTTTGGGATAACTTAAAGTTTATAGGCTTTCATACATGTGTCATTTTGGGATAACTTAAAGTTTATAGGCTTTCATACATGTATCATTTTGGGATAACTTAAAGTTTATAGGCTTTCATACATGTATCATTTTGGGATAACTTAAAGTTTATAGGCTTTCATACATGTATCATTTTGGGATAACTTAAAGTTTATAGGCTTTCATACATGTATCATTTTGGAATAACTTAAAGTTTATAGGCTTTCATACATGTGTCATTTTGGGATAACTTAAAGTTTATAGGCTTTCATACATGTGTCATTTTGGGATAACTTAAAGTTTATAGGCTTTCATACATGTATCATTTTGGGATAACTTAAAGTTTATAGGCTTTCATACATGTATCATTTTGGGATAACTTAAAGTTTATAGGCTTTCATACATGTATCATTTTGGGATAACTTAAAGTTTATAGGCTTTCATACATGTATCATTTTGGGATAACTTAAAGTTTATAGGCTTTCATACATGTATCATTTTGGGATAACTTAAAGTTTATAGGCTTTCATACATGTATCATTTTGGGATAACTTAAAGTTTATAGGCTTTCATACATGTGTCATTTTGGGATAACTTAAAGTTTATAGGCTTTCATACATGTATCATTTTGGGATAACTTAAAGTTTATAGGCTTTCATACATGTATCATTTTGGGATAACTTAAAGTTTATAGGCTTTCATACATGTATAATTTTGGGATAACTTAAAGTTTATAGGCTTTCATACATGTATCATTTTGGGATAACTTAAAGTTTATAGGCTTTCATACATGTGTCATTTTGGGATAACTTAAAGTTTATAGGCTTTCATACATGTATCATTTTGGAATAACTTAAAGTTTATAGGCTTTCATACATGTGTCATTTTGGGATAACTTAAAGTTTATAGGCTTTCATACATGTATCATTTTGGAATAACTTAAAGTTTATAGGCTTTCATACATGTGTCATTTTGGGATAACTTAAAGTTTATAGGCTTTCATACATGTATCATTTTGGGATAACTTAAAGTTTATAGGCTTTCATACATGTATCATTTTGGGATAACTTAAAGTTTATAGGCTTTCATACATGTATCATTTTGGGATAACTTAAAGTTTATAGGCTTTCATACATGTGTCATTTTGGGATAACTTAAAGTTTATAGGCTTTCATACATGTATCATTTTGGGATAACTTAAAGTTTATAGGCTTTCATACATGTATCATTTTGGGATAACTTAAAGTTTATAGGCTTTCATACATGTATCATTTTGGGATAACTTAAAGTTTATAGGCTTTCATACATGTGTCATTTTGGGATAACTTAAAGTTTATAGGCTTTCATACATGTATCATTTTGGAATAACTTAAAGTTTATAGGCTTTCATACATGTGTCATTTTGGGATAACTTAAAATTTATAGGCTTTCATACATGTATCATTTTGGAATAACTTAAAGTTTATAGGCTTTCATACATGTGTCATTTTGGGATAACTTAAAGTTTATAGGCTTTCATACATGTATCATTTTGGGATAACTTAAAGTTTATAGGCTTTCATACATGTATCATTTTGGGATAACTTAAAGTTTATAGGCTTTCATACATGTATTATTTTGGGATAACTTAAAGTTTATAGGCTTTCATACATGTATCATTTTGGGATAACTTAAAGTTTATAGGCTTTCATACATGTATCATTTTGGGATAACTTAAAGTTTATAGGCTTTCATACATGTATCATTTTGGAATAACTTAAAGTTTATAGGCTTTCATACATGTGTCATTTTGGGATAACTTAAAGTTTATAGGCTTTCATACATGTATCATTTTGGAATAACTTAAAGTTTATAGGCTTTCATACATGTGTCATTTTGGGATAACTTAAAGTTTATAGGCTTTCATACATGTATCATTTTGGGATAACTTAAAGTTTATAGGCTTTCATACATGTATCATTTTGGGATAACTTAAAGTTTATAGGCTTTCATACATGTATCATTTTGGGATAACTTAAAGTTTATAGGCTTTCATACATGTATCATTTTGGGATAACTTAAAGTTTATAGGCTTTCATACATGTATCATTTTGGGATAACTTAAAGTTTATAGGCTTTCATACATGTATCATTTTGGGATAACTTAAAGTTTATAGGCTTTCATACATGTGTCATTTTGGGATAACTTAAAGTTTATAGGCTTTCATACATGTGTCATTTTGGGATAACTTAAAGTTTATAGGCTTTCATACATGTATCATTTTGGGATAACTTAAAGTTTATAGGCTTTCATACATGTATCATTTTGGGATAACTTAAAGTTTATAGGCTTTCATACATGTATCATTTTGGGATAACTTAAAGTTTATAGGCTTTCATACATGTGTCATTTTGGGATAACTTAAAGTTTATAGGCTTTCATACATGTATCATTTTGGAATAACTTAAAGTTTATAGGCTTTCATACATGTGTCATTTTGGGATAACTTAAAGTTTATAGGCTTTCATACATGTATCATTTTGGAATAACTTAAAGTTTATAGGCTTTCATACATGTGTCATTTTGGGATAACTTAAAGTTTATAGGCTTTCATACATGTATCATTTTGGGATAACTTAAAGTTTATAGGCTTTCATACATGTATCATTTTGGGATAACTTAAAGTTTATAGGCTTTCATACATGTATCATTTTGGGATAACTTAAAGTTTATAGGCTTTCATACATGTATCATTTTGGGATAACTTAAAGTTTATAGGCTTTCATACATGTATCATTTTGGGATAACTTAAAGTTTATAGGCTTTCATACATGTATCATTTTGGGATAACTTAAAGTTTATAGGCTTTCATACATGTATCATTTTGGGATAACTTAAAGTTTATAGGCTTTCATACATGTGTCATTTTGGGATAACTTAAAGTTTATAGGCTTTCATACATGTATCATTTTGGGATAACTTAAAGTTTATAGGCTTTCATACATGTATCATTTTGGGATAACTTAAAGTTTATAGGCTTTCATACATGTATCATTTTGGGATAACTTAAAGTTTATAGGCTTTCATACATGTATCATTTTGGGATAACTTAAAGTTTATAGGCTTTCATACATGTGTCATTTTGGGATAACTTAAAGTTTATAGGCTTTCATACATGTGTCATTTTGGGATAACTTAAAGTTTATAGGCTTTCATACATGTATCATTTTGGGATAACTTAAAGTTTATAGGCTTTCATACATGTATCATTTTGGGATAACTTAAAGTTTATAGGCTTTCATACATGTATCATTTTGGGATAACTTAAAGAATCAAATTTACTCACTGGGAGTTGAGATACTCGGTATTAGAACGATGGAATATGTCATTTTGCATTGTGGGATTCATTCTTCTCACAAAAACGAATCCCAACGTTATCAAAATTACTTTTTATTTAATTTCCTGTTGTAGGTAACATTACACTTTGTTGCATATATTTGCTACAGTTTACTTACCTATCACGTAGTTGGGTATAAACCCAACTTACTAGTACAATTACTAACTATTACTTACTATTACTTACTATTACTTACTATTACTTACTATTACTTATCTAAATATGTTACTAATTTCTGCAATTCTAAATGAGCTCTACTTCTCTGTTATAAAATACTTATTACTTTGTTTTCCGTCGATTTTGATTTCGTTCGTTGCATAAATGTAAATTCATTTGATTTTAATGTTATTATATTTGTTTGCAACATTGCATATGCACATAAATATATAGTTACATCCATTGAATAACGTTAACATCTGTTCTGCAATGTTGTTGTGAATGCATTTTTATTGCGTTGTCACAATCTTCATTTTTTTGTTCATTACAAGAAATGATTTTGTAAACGAGGGATTTAAAGAGTACTTATCTTTTCCCCCGTGTTTTTTTTATCTTCTTCAACTTTTCATTCATCCAAACACGGGAAAGACCCACGTGAGTCCAACAATGATACTGTCTTCTTTTTCCAAATCTGTTACGACTACAAATGAATCAATCTGGTTTCTGCTATCAAAATAAGAATTCTTCAAGCAAAAAAGGCGTCGTCGGCTTTTCTGTAAAAAACATTACACACGTGCATGCAATGTCTCAGACCTTCTCAGACTTCGCCTTTAATATATGTGTTTTGCTTCGAAACATTGCTTTCAATGCAATTTGTAAAATACTACTGCTACTACTATTACTGTTCTCACTAAATTATACATTTTTTCTTTTCACAAAAAATCATGAAGACTCCACCACAAAACTAATCTTTAGTCTAACGTTTCGGAATATTTTAGATGGGAATTGATAATTGGTATTTTTTTTAGATGAGAATTGATAATTGGTATTATTTTTATTTTTTTAGATGAGGATTGATAAATGGTATTATTTTTATATTTTTAGATGTGGATTGATAATTGGTATTATTTTTATTTTTTTTAGATGGAGATTGATAATTTGTATTATTATTTTTTAGATTAGGATTGATAATTGCTATCATTTTTATTGTTCTTAGATGAGGATTAATAATTGGTTTTATTTTTGTTTTGTTTTAGATGAATATTTATAATTGGTATTTTTTTTTAGATGAATATTTATAATTGGTATTTTTTTTAGATGAATATTTATAATTGGTATTTTTTTTTAGATGAATATTTATAATTGGTATTTTTTTTAGATGAATATTTATAATTGGTATTTTTTTTTAGATGAATATTTATAATTGGTATTTTTTTTTAGATGACGATTGATAATTGGTAGTATTTGGCTTATTCAGACTATTATTCTAATCTTTGAAACTTTTCGACCGATTTAACCTCCGACCTTCTTCAGATGCATCTTTTTGAACTTGAGAACCTTCTAATCGAACGTTGAAATCTTTCTGTCAAACTCGGGAACCTATAAGGGATTTCGAACCTTTTGTTGAATCGATGAAAGTAAATTGTTTTCATTCCATCAGTCATAATTGGGTAAAGTGTTAATGTATGTTATTCCTGGTTATTATCATCGGAGTCTCATTCAAAGTATTGATAATGAAATCACTTGTTATCATTTCCATTCCGTTTTTGCTTTTGACCTTCAACATTTCCAGCGAGCTTCTGTCTCGACGAGGTGTTTTTCCAGAGTTAACCTGTTCCGTTCTCAAGCTTACCTCGCCAGAAGAATCACATTGTGTCACATTGTGGGCGGCTCTCTATAACATCATAGTCGGTTGCTGAAGGGTTGTCGAACAAGCGAGTAAAGTTATTTTTTTTCCACCGTTGGAAGATATTTGTTGATTCTTTGATAATACTGGAATCGGAAACGTTACTAGATGTTGACAAACTGAAGATGTTGTCGTAGCAACGCGTAGAACACCAGAGTCTTTGATGTTGAATTCTTCTTGGATACCAGAAGATAGATTCGCCCACAGCTCATTTATTTCGAGGTTCAAGTTGTAGAATTAATTTGTGATACTCGTAGGTTTTCTCGTCAGATGATTGTGTTGTATGATTCTGACTACGGTATTTCATTGTTCGAATACCGAATACCTCAACTCCCAGTGAGTGAAGTTGATTTTCTCCCAACTGTTTCATTCTAGCGACAGCATTTATTCCTGGTACGATTACTCCATCCATATAAACCTTTCTACGTCCACGCATTGTGAATTCCTTCTCACTAACTTGTGGTCACTGTCACAGTCTGCATTACACACCTCACCCACTTTTCGAACACGTCTTGGTTACGGCTGATGATGACGTCATGGGCCAATGCTTGCATCTTGGGTGATATCAGCTAACATTGTGTTTGAGCTTTCGATGGCAAATCGTCGTCAAACTCCGAGCAGCAAAGTTCGAGCAACCTCCTGCCGCAGGTTTCATTTTACCAAAAAGTCAAAAGTACCGATCGAATCTACACGAGAATTTCAGTTGCCGAGAAGCAACAAGTTGTCATCAACAGACGCGGGCGTTATGGGAGCAGAAAGAGACTTATGGAACGAATCAGAAGAACACGCCACCCCATAATGCGATTGATCACGACAGAAAGACATTCTATGTAGTCGAGAAGACATGTTCTAATTGAAAGCCCAATACCATCGTTTAGCTTTGGTTTTACCTACCCCCCCCCCCAAAAAAAAGGGCAAAACCGGATGATACTTCGGTTATCTGATCCTCTCCCGCCAGATGTGTTTCTAACAGAGCGCCAATGTTCAATCGTTGAACTCTTTTGTCACGATTGCCGTTCTACGCTCGAGACGTCTGCATCAGTTTCTATCCAAGGGGGTTGTATTGCAGCGACAGATATTGACTTATACTCGCTTCCTTGCATATATTTTATAATCTAGTTAATTATTATTATTATTATTATTATTATTATTATTATTATTATTATTATTATTATTATTATTATTATTATTATTATTATTATTATTATTATTATTATTATCATTATCATTATTATTATTATTATTATTATCATTATTATTATTATTATTATTATTATTATTATTATTATTATTATTATTGTTATTAATCGTATTCTTTTTCTTCCTGTTTTAGTGAACCACCATTCATTGAAAGAGTTTAACCAGTGTTAATGTTACGGACAATTCTGCACAGATGCACAGATTTCTAGTATCCTTCCAGACAACTAGACGAGCAGTTTTCTCCTAAACAAGACTGCTCAGTGACAATAACTGCAACCGAAGATGAGATCTGTCAAAATGAAGACGCAACTGTGATGCTATGATATAATTTCTGACGCCCATCTTCTGAATTGTTACTGTGTGCTACCAACACCTTATATCCGCACATTTCGCCACTCCTCCGTCGCTATGGGACTTTTATTAAGTTTCGGTGATAGATGTACATCATTGGATTATAGTGACAAGGCGAGTACCATTTTCTTTTAGCTTCGCTGATTATAAGCCGGTGTGATGCTAAGACAAGATGAAAGAAATGGGTGACATGAGTCCGGATCTTCCAATCAATATCATGTCTTGTTACTTACTTTGAAATGTTTGGTGCTCTCAACAGATTCATGAAAGCAATGTTGCATGAGAAACATTGTTTTCTTAACTACATTAAGAACGGCAAGAGAAATCGGTTAACTAATGAGATGCCAGATCGGCCTGTTTAATACATTAAGACACAAAGTAAAAAGCTAAAGTCCAAGAATTGCCACAGAAAGTACAGGATCAGCAGAAAACAATACTATTTTCTACTTGTTTTATTTGACATAATTATAAATTCTTTTTATGCCATTTTTCAATCAATCATTTAGAAGTGACACGTGACGAGAAATAAAAGAAAGATATTTGTTTGGCGCGTTAACTGCCAAAGTTTGGTAATTACTGTCCTAGAAAAGATAGTCATCCAAGAATAGCGAATCCTGCCATTCTAAAACTAACTGGTTTTAAGGCGTCAGTAACCCCCCCCCCCCTCCTCTTGTCTGTTCCAAACATTTCTGCCACATTTGATACATTTGAGATATTTAACCAGCCATTCCGACAATGAAAACTTTGGAAACAAAAATGTATCATTCTCCAAAACGGGAATGGAACCCTGACCGCCTGGGTGAAAACCAGGAATTCTAACCACTAAACCATCTGAGAGAACGTATGTATACAGCCAGCCATTCATACACATATCGACATATATGCATATCAGCATATGTCGGTAGTTAGATGCACACATTTGTAAGTGCATACAAACCTGTATGAAGATACAACTATAAATTCGCTCACGAGAAGGATTTTACGAATATAAATAGACGCCTCAATTCACACGTGGTTTTCTAAGCAACTAAAGTCGTCGACGAAGTAACTCGCTACCGATATCCCAATTGAACAGCCTGTATAGAACTTCGGAATTTGAGAATGAAGCCTCATCAGCCCCACCCCTGGAGGAAGAAGAAGAAGAAGAAGAAGAAGAAGAAGAAGAAGAAGAAGAAGAAGAAGAGGAAAAAGAGAAAAACTACTACTACTACTACTACTACTACTACTACTACTACTACTACTACTACTACTGTACGTGGTGTAACAGTTATCGGTACAGACTGTGAACTTGGTGTGCAGTGTTCAAGTTCGATTGGAGCTGTACACTCAATGTCTCCTAATATATGAATCCATCTCTCCTGCAAATGAGTGAACTAGTAGGGTAGACTAGACTCTCAAGCCTTACTAGAGCAATTAAAGAGTAGAAAAATTCCGAAATAAAAACAATCTTTTTCCGCTTTTCTCTCGTCGACTCGATTCAATCACGCAATGCCGGACCAGGAGAAATACAGTTGGGATTGTGTAATCTCCGCTTGACTATAAGGTACCCTTTCAGAGAATATCAAGTGTCTCACTACTACTACTACTACTACTACTACTACTACTACTACTACTACTACTACTAAATAACAACGTAGCCCTGAACT
>OY744528.1:128452854-128455354 GCA_963556195.1 Sepiola atlantica | reverse complement strand
ATATCTAAATAATATCTAAATAATATCTAAATAATATCTGAATATATCTAAATAATATCTACATATATCTAAATAATATCTAAATAATATCTAAATATCTCTAAATAATATCTAAATAATATCTAAATAATATCTAAATATATCTAAATAATATCTAAATAATATCTAAATAATATCTAAATATATCTAAATAATATCTAAATAATATCTAAATATATCTAAATAATATCTAAATAATATCTAAATATCTCTAAATAATATCTAAATAATATCTAAATAATATCTAAATATATCTAAATAATATCTAAATATATCTAAATAATATCTAAATATATCTAAATAATATCTAAATAATATCTAAATAATATCTAAATATCTCTAAATAATATCTAAATATCTCTAAATAATATCTAAATAATATCTAAATATATCTAAATAATATCTAAATATCTCTAAATAATATCTAAATAATATCTAAATAATATCTAAATAATATCTAAATATATCTAAATTATATCAAAATATCTCTAAATAATATCTAAATAATATTTAAATAATATCTAAATATATCTAAATAATATCTAAATATCTCTAAATAATATCTAAATAATATCTAAATAATATCTAAATTATATCTAAATATATCTAAATAATATCTAAATAATATCTAAATAATATCTAAATATATCTAAATAATATCTAAATATCTCTAAATAATATCTAAATAATATCTAAATATATCTAAATAATATCTAAATATCTCTAAATAATATCTAAATAATATCTAAATATATCTAAATAATATCTAAATAATATCTAAATAATATCTAAATAATATCTAAATATATCTAAATAATATCTAAATATCTCTAAATAATATCTAAATAATATCTAAATAATATCTAAATATATCTAAATAATATCTAAATATATCTAAATAATATCTAAATATATCTAAATAATATCTAAATAATATCTAAATAATATCTAAATATCTCTAAATAATATCTAAATATCTCTAAATAATATCTAAATAATATCTAAATATGTCTAAATAATATCTAAATATCTCTAAATAATATCTAAATAATATCTAAATAATATCTAAATAATATCTAAATATATCTAAATTATATCAAAATATCTCTAAATAATATCTAAATAATATTTAAATAATATCTAAATATATCTAAATAATATCTAAATATCTCTAAATAATATCTAAATAATATCTAAATAATATCTAAATTATATCTAAATAATATCTAAATAATATCTAAATATATCTAAATAATATCTAAATAATATCTAAATAATATCTAAATATATCTAAATAATATCTAAATATCTCTAAATAATATCTAAATAATATCAAAATATATCTAAATAATATCTAAATATCTCGAAATAATATCTAAATAATATCTAAATATATCTAAATAATATCTAAATAATATCTAAATAATATCTAAATAATATCTAAATATATCTAAATAATATCTAAATATCTCTAAATAATATCTAAATAATATCTAAATAATATCTAAATAATATCTAAATATCTCTAAATAATATCTAAATAATATCTAAATTATATCTAAATAATATCTAAATATATCTAAATAATATCTAAATATCTCTAAATAATATCTAAATAATATCTAAATAATATCTAAATAATATATAAATAATATCTAAATAATATCTAAATAATATCTAAATAATATCTAAATATATCTAAATAATATCTAAATAATATCTAAATATCTCTAAATAATATCTAAATAATATCTAAATAATATCTAAATATATCTAAATAATATCTAAATAATATCTAAATAATATCTAAATATATCTAAATAATATCCAAATAATATCTAAATAATATCTAAATATATCTAAATAATATCTAAATATCTCTAAATAATATCTAAATAATATCTAAATATATCTAAATAATATCTAAATATCTCTAAATAATATCTAAATAATATCTAAATAATATCTAAATAATATCTAAATATCTCTTAATAATATATAAATAATATATAAATAATATCTAAATAATATCTAAATAATATCTAAATAATATATAAATAATATATAAATAATATCTAAATAATATCTAAATATCTCTAAATAATATCTAAATAATATCTAAATAATATCTAAATATATCTAAATAATATCTAAATATATCTAAATAATATCTAAATAATATCTAAATATCTCTAAATAATATCTAAATAATATCTAAATAATATCTAAATAATATCTAAATAATATCTAAATAATATCTAAATATATCTAAATAATATCTAAATAATATCTAAATAATATCTAAATATATCTAAATAATATCTAAATATCTCTAAATAATATCTAAATAATATCTAAATATATCTAAATAATATCTAAATATCTCTAAATAATATCTAAATAATATCTAAATAATATCTAAATAATATCCAAATATATCTAAATAATATCTAAATATCTC
>OY744528.1:128397854-128447854 GCA_963556195.1 Sepiola atlantica | reverse complement strand
TGTATGTATGTATGTGTGTATGTATGTATGTATGTGTGTGTATGTATGTATGTATGTGTGTGTGCGTGTGCGTGTGTGTGTGTGTGCTTGTGTGTGTGCTTGTGCATGTGTGTGTGTGTGTGCTTGTGTGTGTGCTTGTGTGTGTTTGTGCGCGCGTGTGTGTGTGTGTGTGTGTGTGTGTGTGTGTGTGTGTGTGTGTGTGTGTGTGTGTGTGTGTGTGTGTGTGTGTGTGTGTGTGTATACACGATAGTGGGGTTCCTTGGTGAAAATGATGAATGAGTTTGAATTTGAGAAAAATGAACAGTCATATGATGATAAATCTTCTGTCGACAAGTGAAGGTCACATAAGGAACATATTCTATTGGTTGATTTGTGACGTAGATTGATCAACTTTAATGGAGAATAGAAAAACGTTAATTCTGAAAAAAACGAAAAAACACTTTAAAACGTTAGAATGTTGAAGACGAAAAAAAGAGGGTCGAAAAATTGAACCGGTTCTCAATCCTTGAGTTGTTGTGTTTTTTTAGATTCGGCTGACGTTTCAATGTGACATCTTTCCTGAGAACATCGTCAATTACTTCCTGCAATTGAAGCCAATGTTGTTGGCGATTTGTAATTGAAAACATTGTTGTTCCTAAATTGTTTTTTGTTAATGTTTTGGGAGATAAACACCCCTTTACTTCCAGAATGAATTAGTCCAAAAATGTGTAAATAGTGTGTATATGTTATTCAGTATTAAAAAAAACTAGGTGTTTTAAACATTAACTTATTGTATTTATTACTGTTTAACTTTACCTAAATTTAAAGGTAAAGTTAAACAGTAATAAATACAATTATAAGTTAATGTTTAAAACAACACGGATTCTGTTGTATTCATTTTATTGAAGTGACCCTAAAAACAACAGTCCAATATATACGAATTAATGGCAGACGCGAGGGCCATTCATGGAGTCATACATTATTTTAAGGTTTCAAGGATAACACGAACACATACTCAGACACCTTTTGGTTAAGTATTTACCGTACAATCACCCACCAAATGACCCCCGATCTATCATTCACAGCCTTATCTACCTTGTTTTTGTTCTTTTCTGTTTCTTCTACTGCCTACCCGACTTCCCAACCATATCAATTACTCAAAGTATGTCTATTTCAAACCGTTTCGAGATTTGATCTTAAACTAGATCAGGTTGTGAGGCCCTGATTTGGAACCTTTGAGAAGTGTGGTGTCACCTTTTAATTGTCATTACTCCCAGGTCCACTCGTATCTAAAGTGGTGGTACCTCTATATCTAAAAATCTTCAACAATAATATTTTTTATGAAAGTGACTATATTCGGCATTAAAGTACCCCCAAAAAGGTTGATATTCCGTAAAAACAACTAAACCACCTTATTTTAGCGTATTTGAGAGGTTTCCAGTACGTAGATACGTCCGTGTGTGCACGTGTGCTGCTTCACGTCACGTCATCCATTGAAACATTCAGAAATAAACGTCATTTAATCACTTATTTGTTTTTAGATGAGTCAAAGCATCTTTCTTAGAAGCGTTGTCTGTCGGTCAGTCAACCTGTCACGTTTACGTTTGAAAGAAAATTATCCGCGCTAAACGCGCAGATTGAATGGCCGCATCTAAAGAATGAATTCGTTTTTTTTTTTTCAACAACAACTGCTGATTTCAAATGTTAAAGATGTTGAATAACACTTGACTGGCATTCTTTTCAACCGGTAATATTATCTGCATCTATTTGATTATATTTTGCAGCAAGGCGATGCCCTTGTATTTCTGTGTGTGCATGTGTCCCTTGACGGGTGTCTCTTTCGCCTGAGTCTGTATGTGTACGTTTAATATGTTGAGAAAAACCTTGAAATTGAAAACCGCAAGTTGTGACCTCAATAAAAAAAAATATATATAAGTAAGCAAAGATTACGAAAAACTACCAGATGGGGGGGTCATTTGAAGAAAATCACACCAAAAGAACCACATCAATAATAAAATAATAAATTTAATACCCCACAAAATCATTGAAATATGAGGCCAACATTGTAACGATACACACATAAAATGATGTCTCTGTTTCATATATATATATATATATATATATATATATATATATATATATATTCATTCAATAAATAAGTATTTTTTTAATTGTTAAGCAATTTTTTTGTTAGAATTACTTTCTATACATTTCAACTCTGCATTGTTCGGAATAATAATTTCATAGCAACATTATTTTAATCTCGCAAAATTCAAAATGGCGGCAAATAAAACAGATTGATCCAGACTTGAAATGTGTTCTGTCATGAAACGATCATTGGTAAACCATGTGAAATTTACAGAAGAATGTGTGATATATACGGAGATGCATGTTTTGGTGAAAGAAAAACTGTTTAAAAATAGGTTAATTTGAAGAACAAACGAAGAGAGGTTCACTCTTCCAAGCTCATTTTTCACAACGACTCATGCTGCAGAGAAAAAAACAGTGGAAACGATCATGTTTTAACAGTTGACGTACCCCTGTTACATCCCAGATTTCCCCATCCCCATTTCTCACTTCTTTGGCCTTCCTCAAATAATGTCTACGTGGAACATAGTTTTGAAGCGATGATGAAGTGAAGAGCCCAAACTCAGTCCAAAGATTTTGATGTTGAAGTGATTTACGAAATCTTGTTTTTCGTTAAGAAAGATGTATTTTAAATAATTGGAATTAAATAATTCTTTTTAAATTTTGTTAAATTAAAAAAAAATTTAATTTTCAATTTTTTTAATTTTTTAAATATTAAAAAAAAATGAAAGACAAGATGCTTTTTCTGGATATTAATCATTTTATTACAAAATTGGCCTTATTTATTGAAATTTCAAGAACCGTGGAAATTTCATGGATGCTTACTTATCGTCTTCTCATTCGTCCTATGGATAAAAAAAAACTTGTCAGTTAAATCTTAATAAATAAAACGAACGTTTTAACATTTACAGTCAAACCTCGGTTTATGAACGTCTCGGAATTGGAACAATTCAGATTTCGAACAAAATTTTCAAGTTTGCAATGTCTCGGTTTTCAAACAAAATTTCGATTTCTGAACTACGTCGACGGCAACTGAAACCTCCGTCTGATGGAGCCGTAACAGTTTTGTGCAAAGTCGCCACTATTCCGTTTTTAAATTTAGATCTGATTTTTTTTTAAATCAATCTGGGTTTTTATTTTTTAATTTGTTTTTATCTTAGAAACTATATTTTTAAATACCGTCTAACATTTAAAAAAAAATATTAAAAAATGCTTAGTAAAATAATTCAATAGTCACTGTATATTTTGACGATGAACACTAAAATAATCTTAATACATAAAAAGTTCACAGAAATAAGGTGTTATATTAAAGAGTATAATTAGTATTAAAAACAACAACTGATGCTTAAAGGTTAAACAATAATACAACTGATGATTGATAATTTTGTATATTAACCGATTAAATACCTAAAAAATAGTCAATTAATTAAGAATTAACGAATCAATCTCTTTTGCATTATTTTTAGTCGAAAATATGATACGGTTTTCGAACAATTCAGTTTTCGAACAATTCGGTTTTCGAACAATTCGGTTTTCGAACAATTCGGTTTTCGAACAATTCGGTTTTCGAACAATTCAGTTTTCGAACAATTCGGTTTTCGAACAATTCAGTTTTCGAACAATTCGGTTTTCGAACAATTCAATTTTCGAACAATTCGGTTTTAGAACAATTCGGTTTTAGAACAATTCGGTTTTAGAACAGCTTTTTAGAATTAATTATGTTCGACCACAGAGGTTCCACTGTATTTATTGTAACAATTAAAATTTTTACCATGAAAATAATTGCTAGCTAAATATTCCGTAAATATTTTTTTTTTCAAAACATCACTTTTAAGATCATGATGACGACGACAAAATTTATTCATAAAGTTTTATTTTGGAACAATTTCACATTTTTCCACAAGCGACATCAAATGACTAATAATTACTTTTTGCATTTCATCTTTAGTGATCGAATAATCTTAATTTGTTATAAAATGGGTGTGAAATATGATTTTTTCAAACAAAAAGAAAAAACTGTGATTTGACTAAAAGTGAGATTGTAAAGTAAAGCCGTAGAACAACCTCGCTTCTTCGAGGCATCTTTATCTCAAACCGACACAATGGCAACATATTATTAGCATTTGAAGGGGGATCGAAAATGTTAATTGATTCTTATGATAATTTCTGAAAAGGTCAAATATAATTTCCCAATCAATATCCAGCGAGTTCGATCTCTATACTTACAGAACTAGTGAAACAATATCGCACAGAAACACTTCCCTGGTTACATTATTTCCAAACATTTGACATTTGTTTGTGAGTTGTGGGGTAGACCTCTGGGGTGGGAAGCAATTCTAGAGGCGAGACAGTCATGTAAATATGTGGATGGATGGTATACAGTTACAAACGAACTTTATATTCCAAATGTTGTTGTTGTTCAAGGCTTTTTAATAAGTTATTTACTCAGAGAATTCTCATGCAACGTGATATTTCTCTACGTTGGCCTTATGGCATACTAGAATTGAATTTGATTGCAATAAAACATGCGAGGGGGTGCAATGGTTTAGATCCGAAGTAAAGAGCAGGGTCTTAGTCACTGGTCCTATTTTAGGGGTTGAAGAGTGGCGCATTTGATTGACTTGACACCACAAACAATTCTGAATATCAATCGAGCCGGAGTAAACTACTTATGGCTGATATCAGTGCATTCAAACAATGTTACTTCAAACAAATAATATGTATATATATATATATATATATATATATATATATATATATATATATATATATATATATACATACATATACATATAATCTATATATACATATATATAATCTATATATACATATATATATATATACATATACATATAATATATATATATATATACATATACATATAATATATATATATATATATATATATATATATATATATATACATATACATATAATTTATATATACATATATATATACATACATACGTACATATATATATACATATATATATATATATATATATATATATATATATATATATATATAATATATAAAAAAAGTTTCAAATACGAAATTTAAATGCATTCTATACAGTGGAACTCTTTACTAATACTTATAACGTGCGACCAGAGCACACACCACTTGTGGACATTATTACACAACGAACTTCGTTAACATCTGAAGAAGAATATCAAGCGACACTATGTCGTTTAAAACAAGGAAGAAAAAAATAAATTGTCTATTATCCTGATGAAGATTCCTATGTGAATCCGAAATTTGAATTTAAATAAATAATATGTTTATTTAAAATAGGCTCTGCATTTTACTGGTTTTAAAATAAAACCGTTTCAATTACAAAATGTAAATGCATTCTAAAACAGTGGAACTCTTTACTAATGCATATATATATATATATATATATATATATATATATATATATATATATATATATATATATATATATATCCATGTGCTGATGAGAGCCATAAGCTCGAAACGACGTCGTATGTAGGTAAAATATTTGTAATTGAATATCATTCGAAGTAAATTTGAAAGTCGAGCACTGTCGTTGTGTTCTATCGAATGTTTAGATATTTATGCTCGCCGCTTTCAGTGTAAATACCACTTAATTTCTCCGTTATCACGTGACAATCTCTCGTGGTCTAATGGGACTAGGTGAACATTTACAGATTCAAGGTGTCTCTGTGAACCGAGTTCGCGCCCTATGACTGTCTCAGATTGTTATTTCCTTGCGCTGATGAGAGCCATAAGGTCGAAACAACGTGGTACGTAGGTAAAATATTAAAAAATAAATAAATATTATATATATATATATATATATATATATATATATATATATATATATATATATATATATATATATATGCATATATGCATGCGTGTGTAATTGTGCCTGTTCCTACAGTGCTGAAGTCGAGTTTGCTGACACGGGTTTATTTTAAGCCATGGCTTCCTAAGCTAACGCCCCGGATTAATTTTGTATGAATCAAAATTGAGATCATTTTTCTGGGTCTTTTCATACAAGCAGTATCGTGATACACACTAAAAATATCAAGCAAAACAAAAGAGTAAAAGCAAAATAACAATAGTCAAAATACTTATTCATATGTTTTGCAAATGAAAATCCCTGACAGAGTGACGTCAGTGATTTCCAGTTTCCAAGGTTCATTTTATAATAACCGTGTTTTTATTTTATATTTCCCCAAAACATAACATTTCTGTGAGATGTATTTTTTACGGTCCGTTTCATTTGCCGTGAACCAAACAATATTTTATGTCAATATATATATATATATATATATATATATATATATATATATATATATATATATATATATGAGAAAGGGGGGATGAGGGTAATCCGAATGGGAAATATGTTTTTGTTTATTTTATGTATTCATCAACGTTTCGTCTTTATTTGTAAGACTTCCTCGGGATGATAACTTTAAGAAAAATGTCATGCAAGTACATGCAAAATATTGGGTTGACATGATGAGTTAATGAGAAGTAGTAGCCACTACTGGGAGCGCGTGCAGGACCAAGGTCCGGGCTGAGAGAAGTCGGTGGCCCGGACCTCGTTTATGAATACATAAACAAAATTTTTTTAAACATCTTTTTCATTTCCCATATATATATATATATATATATATATATATATATATATATATATATATATATATATATATATGACGGCTATGAGCCAGAAACACGTGTCCATGGATAACTTTTATAAAATTAATTAAAACAATATTAACGAAAAATACGTTTGATAAAGTTACGGGTGACTAATAATGCAATTTTCTGCCTTAATATTTATCACTTAGGAAGTGAAAAACTAAAAGACAAGCTGAACGCTAAAATCAACAATAAAGATTATATATATATATATATATATATATATATATATATATATATATATATATATATATAGTGAATGCTTTTATTCAAACATGTACAAGGTCTGCTACACTGGCATGTCGATGTTATCGATCTACAGCTCTCAAGAGCTGAGGTCTCATCACCGGTTTGATTCCCTTTGGATTTCTACCCTGTGGATTTTTACCCTACCTGGATTACTATATATATATATATATATATATATATATATATATATATAAGAGATTAATGTCGTTTTCTTAAACAGGGTAATCTCCTAAACTAATTAACGGATCATTATGAATTTTGGAATACATATTGTAAAAATACGTTGAGTAACATAGCCACATTATTTCTATTGTAAATGTGTACATTTAGGAGTGCATATACAACGCTATATATAATGCTTTTCACATATGCATATATAACGCTTTTTAATTGATTTTTTTTTTAATTGATCATTGTGAATTTTAGAATATATATTCTCGGCAACCCGGTGAGTAATATGGGCACATTATTATTATGTAAACTTTAACATTTCGGATGTGCACCTACCCAAATTCGCACCCTCAAAACTTTTAATCTTTTAAACTAATGAACGGATCATTATAAATTTAGAAATATATATTCTAAAAAATATAGAGTCTCTGTGTAAATCAGTTAGTTTTATATATATATATATATATATATATATATATATATATATATATATATATATATATATATATATATATATATATATATATATATGGCATTGAAGAGACACTATTTATTACTCATAATGAATTAAGAAATTAAAAAGATGAAAGGACAGCTGACCGGTTTCGCTCAACAGAGCCAAATATCGAGGTAATGTATAAAAATATAAAAAAGATGCTATGAGAATTATAGCGAGGGAAAGGGGTAAAAAATAAATTTAAAAAAAAAAAGTTCAATCAAATAGAAACAACATTAAGCCCACAAAACACGTGCCCACAAAAAATTCGTAATGCAAATTATTTACCAACTGACGTTTTGAATAATACTTATGGTTCGTCGATAGGTCAACATCTCATAAATAACCGCACCTGTGCCTCTAAATGCAGTGCCCACTTATTCTCCATTCTTAGTAAGTCGCACTCTCCTTATCATCTCAAGATCACAGAACCAATTTATATTAAGTCCTTGAGACCTTCTCTTTGCAAGGAAAAAGAAAATCTCCTCGGGCTTAATGTTGTTTCTATTTGATTGAATTTTTTTTTCTTATTTTTTTTTAAATTTTTTTTTACCCCTTTCCCTCGCATCTTTTTTATATCTTTTATACATTACCTCGATATTTGGCTCTGTTGAGCGAGGTACGAAACCGGTCAGCTGCCCTTTCATCTTTTTAATTGCTTAATTCATTATGAGTAATAAATATTGTCTCTTCAATGCCATTTTAAAGTTTTGTACGACAAAGAAAATATATATATATATATATATATATATATATATATATATATATATATATATATATATATATATATATATATATATATATTAATTATGACAATATATGTATTAGCATATACTATTAGTGCCTTTTAATTAACAGTCTTTTAAAAAGATTCAGCTCAATGATTGTCAATCAGTAACAACAGAGCATATATAAGTCAGGTTCATTTTATATTCCAATAACGATGTTTTTTACATTTTTTAATTTTTAAATTTTAGTTATAATTTTTTATTTTTACTATTTCTAAAAACATAACATTTCTGTTAGATGTATTTTTTACGGTCCGTTTCTTTTGCTGTGAGTCAACCAACACACACACACACACACACACATATATATATATATATATATATATATATATATATATATATATATACATGCAAACATTGTTAAAAATAACAGAATTCGTCTGTTTAATTATACCTTTTTTATTTTTCACTTTTTCTGATGGTCTTTTTTTGTATTAAATAAAAATAATAATAAATGTTCCATAGGTTTCAGGAACGTTTTCTAATTCTTCGTCGAATCATCATAAGGTGTAAAAAGCAAATGAACAAAAAGCTGGAAAAAGACGAGAATTTATAAAAAGACGGCGAAGAAAGCAGCAGAGAACGTTTTTCGCGTTATTCCAGGAAAGTCGTTGACGATTTAAATTCAGCGACGCTGAGGTGGCATCACAGAATAAAATCGCATTACGTTAAGTATGTTAAAATGTTGCCAATATATATATATATATATATATATATATATAGATATATATATATATATATATATATATATATATATATATATATATATATATATA
Organism: Sepiola atlantica; assembly: GCA_963556195.1. Lineage (NCBI taxonomy): Eukaryota > Metazoa > Mollusca > Cephalopoda > Sepiida > Sepiolidae > Sepiola > Sepiola atlantica. Next base: position 128,438,629 of record OY744528.1, on the reverse strand, counting down.
TATATATATATATATATATATATATATATATATATATGCAAACACTATTAAATAACACATAATATTTTGGTTTGATGAGACTTTTTTAATTTTGTAATTTTCCGAAAGTTGATTAAGTATATCGGTCAAATTGATGTATACAAAATTCCGTGGGTTCTTATTCGATTAAAAAATGTTAATATTAAACGTTGCAGTTAACAATAACTCTTTTAAAGCCCAAGATACGGTGGAAAAAAGCAATTTTATATATCAGTTTCAATGCTATATTAGAAAATATTGTTACATCGGTTTCACTACAACGTACTTTCCTTGCATCTCTTTTCGACGCTAGCCCAATTTGCCAACACCTAAGAACATGACTATCCCTTCTCAGCATAGACACATTTTAGTTAATAACACTAAAATTATACACCAGGATACCATTATCAAAAGATTTTTTAAATTCTTGAAACTATTTACATTAAAACTAGACACCTCATAATTAATAACATTAATTACGAAACTAGTCAGAAAATTTGAAAGTGCCTAGCGTAGTAATTAACATCAACAAATTCTTAGCCGTTAGACAACTTATTTTTAATGTTGTACGCCCATTGCACGTAATAACGTTTGCATGCAACATCTCATCACTACAGACGCTCATTCTAAAATCATAAATTACTAGCCGTTAAAAACTAAACAGTATAATACATAGTTGTAAACAAATCAATACTCTCCCGCCTGATTATGATTTTGTGAATCAAATCGAAAGGACCCCCGAAGAAACACACGGAACTTATATACACCAATTTGACTGACATAGTTTTTGGTCGAGTTTATAATTGCAGTGGATTTTTTATTTGATATGTGAAACGTGTCATCTTTGTTATCAGTTTTATTATTTTTATTTTTTGTGTATTCAACTTTTTGTATAGAGTTTGACTAGTTGATTGATAATTTTATTGGGTAAATTATCGTTGATTAAAGTTTGTTTTATGTTCCTAAGTTCACGTGCCCATTTAAAGAATGTTTTCCTAAAAACAATCCGAAAAATTACCACACAAGAAAAACTCTCACCCTACGCCTTGCATGCCATCTATCCGACACTAGCGCAATTGAACGACACATCAATACACACAACTAAAAATTGAATAGTGCTATAATCACAAAATTACTAACCCTAAAATCATACACAAACATACTGCACTACTATTGTAGCAATGATGAAATTAAAAGATTTTCACAATAAAAAAAAATTAAATATAAAGGCAGTTATTTTGCCAGTCAGTGTATTAACATGACATAAATATCGACCATTTTTTTAGAGTGTTATCTCTGTGTTTCCTTTTTCGTATTATGTACGTATGTATGTATATTAAAGAAATATTATTCAATATTAAAAAAAATATTATCCAATATTAAAGAAATATTATCCAATATTAAAGAAATATTATCCAATATTAAAAAAAAATTTATATTAAAGAAATACTATTTAATATTAAAGAAATATTCTCCAATATTAAAGAAATATTATTAAATATTAAAGAACTATTATTCAATATTAAAGAAATATTATTCAAAATTAAAGAAATATTATTTGACATTAAGGAAATATTATTTGATATTGAAGAACTATTATTCAATATTAAATAAATATTTGATATTACAGAAATATTATCTAATATTAAAGAAATATTATTTAATATTAAAGAAATATTATCTAATATTAAAGAAATATTATTTAATATTAAAGAAATATTATTTGATATTAAATAAATATTTGATATTACAGAAATATTATTTGATATTAAAGAAATATTATTTAATATTAAAGAAATATTATCTAATATTAAAGAAATATTATTTAATATTAAAGAAATATTATTTGATATTAAATAAATATTTGATATTACAGAAATATTATCTAATATTACAGAAATATTATCTAATATTAAAGAAATATTATTCAATATTAAAGAAATATTTGATATTAAAGAAATATCTAATATTACAGAAATATTATCTAATATTAAAGAAATATTATTCAATATTAAATAAATATTTGATATTAAAGAAATATTATCTAATATTACAGAAATATTATCTAATATTAAAGAAATATTATTCAATATTAAATAAATATTTGATATTAAAGAAATATTATCTAATATTAAAGAAATATTATTTAATATTAAAGAAATATTATTTGATATTAAATAAATATTTGATATTACAGAAATATTATCTAATATTACAGAAATATTATCTAATGTTAAAGAAATATTATTCAATATTAAAGAAATATTATTTAATATTAAAGAAATATTATTTTATATTAAAGAAATATTATTCAATATTAAAGAAATATTATTTAATATTAAAGAAATATTATCTAATATTAAAGAAATATTATTTAATATTAAAGAAATATTATTTGATATTAAATAAATATTTGATATTACAGAAATATTATCTAATATTACAGAAATATTATCTAATATTAAAGAAATATTATTCAATATTAAAGAAATATTATTTAATATTAAAGAAATATTATTCAATATTAAAGAAATATTATTTAATATTAAAGAAATATTATCTAATATTAAAGAAATATTATTTAATATTAAAGAAATATTATTTGATATTAAATAAATATTTGATATTACAGAAATATTATCTAATATTACAGAAATATTATCTAATATTAAAGAAATATTATTTAATATTAAAGAAATATTATTTAATATTAAAGAAATATTATTTAATAGAAAACAACAACAGAAACGTTTTGAATATAACAACGATAATGGAAAAATGTCCAAAACATATAAAGAATATGGATTACTGCCATTGTCCGGGCCTTTGGGTCTGCATTTACGCCGGTCTATTGGGGGTTACCGGTCCTGTGCAGTTCTAGGAGGTCCACCCTCCCAGGCTTTGCCTCCCCTCTTTGGGGAGGAGTAAGTTTATTGCTTACTGTCTGAGGTGCCTCTATCGGGGAATGCCGACGGGGCTGCCCAGGCAATTTTTAAATGGCCAGAGTGCTCACCTCTCGAGCGCTGGCTTATCTAATCCCACTTTTCCGACCTTGTGTCACATCTTACCTTGTGGGAGGTAGATAAATAAAATGGATTACTGCCAGTTATTTGAAAAAATGTTTGTGAAGCAACCATAGTTGAGAAACGTGTCATAGGAAACGTCTGTGAACTGACTGTGACTCTGAACAAGGTAAAATTATTGCATAGCTGTAAAAGGACAATGGTAAGCGAAACCTTCTCAGTTTTTATTCCGGGGGATAACGTTACGGGTCAGAATAATTAAGTGAAATTCTTTCGTTATTCAACACTCATGGTCTTTCGTAGTTTTCTATTTCACACTTTTCTATTTCTCAGCAAACTATTTGCAAGGGAAAGTACCACTCCTTTCGACAACGCGTAAACTTAGAGGAGAACTGTACGCAACCTCACAACGAGCGGAAAAGTTATAACTTATGAGAGCTAAATGATTTTGTGTGGGTGTTTTTTATCAGATTTGAATACGTAAGAAAAGATCAACGTACACAAATAATCTGCGCACATCATATTAAAGTACGGGAACACATCATGAAGTGACATTTTCCCTATTTGTTTGACCGGTATAGTTTTATTCACAGAATGTTTGACCGGTATAGTTTCATTCACAGAAGCTGCATCTAAAATCTAATAGTCTGCTTTGTATGCGTTCTAGTCTGGTTATTGGTACGTGTTGCCAAAAGAAAATTCATCGAATTTCATATTTTATCCGCTCAGCCATTTTCTCTTTGTCTACTAATTTCATCGTGGCGGTGGGAGTGACTCCACCCACACATAATAATAAGTCCTCATTCTTCGACCCCAAAACAGCATAAAAGAAATACGTTAGAAATCTAATTAGGGTCGCTTTTTCGTATAACATCGCCGTCCGTTTACTTCATATTAATCACTACGTTCTTCAGCAATTACGCGGCGAATAAAAAGACTTTCCAAAGTTACGGTTTACGATTACAAATAATAAACAAACGTTCGCAATCTTCTTTCCTCTAACGTTCTTGGAATATACATAATAAAACGCCCCCTACAATTCTTTGTCTGAAAATCATACTTTATAACTATTACGTACTATTTCCCCCCTTTCGGTCTACTTACTGAGAAAAGAATACGGATGCATATTCATCGTAGTAACAGTTACTCGCTATTCATGCAAGCGTTAGTCTCGCGCCACTTAGAGCTAGCAAATATCAGTTCTTACCAGTTACCATAGAAACTGTGACTTACGTATTTGCCGTATCGCACGAGAAAGTAGGTCAGTTACCATAGAAACTTACGTTTGTTCGAAGATGTCTGTTCTTAGTCTTCACATGATACGAACTTTTCTGTGTTCATTTTTATTCATACATTTAGTTCCTATTTATTTGTCATTTTGATTTGAATTCAATTTGTCGTTTGATTACACTGATCAACACATTTATTGTCTGAGTGTTTTCAGCTGGTCCATCACCATTTTGATGCGCTGAATAATAGAAATAACCATTTTTCTCAATCAGGCTTGACTTTCTGAAATGAGCCACTTATTTTTAGACGTGTTGTTTACGGGTTTATTCAAGTTATATGAGATCAAATTCTTTTTATTTCTTAAAGTAAACAAACTCCCAAAAGTTTGCGAGCTCCAATTGACTGACTATTTTTATTTTGTTTTATTTTAGATATGAATATAATTGCTTTGACGAGAAGAACTTGCAAACATATGGCCGATATATTCTTCTACATCTGCGGCCAATACACGGTTGTTTATAAAGGAAACTAGTCACAAGTTATGTAACGCGTACTTATCATGCATATATTGGTATTGAACTTCGTCATCAGGATAAAGTTTCGGCGTACACATAGCATGAAAGTTATGCCCTGAGTATCCGCGTCAATGGACGAATGTCAAAAAGAGTTGTATGCAGTTTACGAATTCTATGGTTTGGAGGGAGCCGACGAATCATGGCGGTGACTGCTATTTCTGCACTGAGATTAATAGAAAACACGAAAACAGCCTAAAGTATCCTGACCTTGAATTAGCATCTCGCCCTGTAGCTCACAATGATGACATTCAAATTCTTTAAAGTATTTTCTTATATTAGTGAATATTTTCTAGTGATCAGGAAAATAAAGAAAGGGAAGTGATTAACGATATTGCTCCACATCCGTTTTTCAACAAAATGAGATAAATGATATCGTTCGCGATCTCAGATGTCAAAATCCTCTACCGAACATTCCTAGTGAAAGTCAATCGAAACATTTGTAAATGTAACTAATTTAATATATTATTTTTATTAATTCCAAAAGATTAATAATGTTGAATAATAATAATAATAATAATAATAATAATAATAATAATAATAATAATAATAATAATAATAATAATAATAATAATAATAATAATAATAATAAAAATACAAGCCGTGGGACTCAGGATAAAGACCTGAGTGTCATGATGGGCAGGTGCTCCCTCGTTAGCCAACATGGGGGACCCGGTCCGCATCCTGCGAATGTTGGCCCTTTTCATTTCAGAAACAAGACAACGGACAAGAACCAGGTAAGTAACCTCTCTGATTCCAGGTACGACAAGGACACAGACCAAAGACAGGAAAACCAGAGCGAAAACAACAAACTGAAAGGATATAGAAAGAAATGGACCACGAAGGAAAACAGACTGGTGATGGAGTGCTATTATAAAAGCCGCTACCCTACAGAAAGAGGCTACCGAAAACGAATGAAACATCTCTGGGACATTGCTAGTGACTACCATACAACGGAACAAAGGATAGCAGATCAAGCAAGACAGATCCTCATCGAGGATGGTTCTCGGAGATGGAATTGACGGAAATCAGACAGAAGGCTAATGGCGAAACAGAGCAGGAAACACCACCAAAGGAGAGACCACAGAAAGAGGACGAGCAAAACATACACACTGAAACTGAAGAGATTGAAGACTACGGAAACACAGAACCAGGGGAGATAGAAGACTGCAGAACCACAGAACCTGCTGAGATAGAACTCAACGAAAAAGAAGCAAGCGAAGTGGAGAACATTAGACGATACATGTTAGAAAACAAAACAAAACTCCCACCTCTCAGGAATGAAGTAGCGAAGAAGTTACAAGCAGAAACAGAAAGAGTAAACAAACTCCTCACACACACCCCAACAGAAACTATTACAGACCTAAACAACCTGATATATGCTGGGGCTAAATCGGTAAGTATGAAACTAAGAAACGAAGAGAATGGACAAAAGAGAGGACCGACAAAACCTGGATGGGAAATCAGACTGGAAACCCAGATCACCAAACTTCGGAAAGAAGCTAAAACCGTGAACAGAAGGAAGGAGGACATGAAACGATTAAGAAGCAAAAATCAGAAACGCAAGGAAAAACTAAATGAGAAACATGAAGAAATAAAACAAAGGATAGCAGCAATAGAAGGAAGACTGAGACGATACAGGTACAAATCAGAACAGAGCAAACAGAACAGGACCTTTGAAAACAATGAAAGCCAGTTCTACAAAAACGTAAATGGAGAAAAAACAACAACAGAGTTACCGAACCCAACAGAAACAAAACAATTCTGGAGCAAGATATGGGAAGCACCAAAAAAGCACAACAAGAATGCCCAATGGTTGAAAAACATGAAAGATGAACTGCAGGAAATCGAAGAAGGAACCGAAACAGAAATCAACAAAGAAACGATCAAGAAAACCCTAAAAAAAATGGCAAACTGGAGAGCACCAGGCCACGATGGAATACATGCATACTGGTTTTAAAAAATTCACGACCCTGCATGAAAGAATAGCGCAGAAACTGAACGGATGTATCCGCAAAACAGACGTACCAGAATGGATGACGGAAGGAAGAACAACACTAATACAAAAAGACCCCAAAAAGGGAACGACCCCCAGCAACTACAGACCGATAACATGTCTACCAATAATGTGGAAAATTCTCACAGCACAACTGAGAGAACAAATCTACCAATCTCTGGACAATCGTGGACTGCTCCCCGAGGAACAAAAAGGATGCCGGAAAGGACAAAGAGGGGCACATGATCTACTATACATTGATCAAAAGACCCTGAAGGAGGTGAAGAGCAGACAAAAGAACATAACCATGGCATGGATTGACTACAAGAAAGCCTACGACAGAATCCCCCAAACATGGATAATTGAATGCTTAAAGATATACAAGATACCAGACAGGATTATTAATCTCATCCAGAAAGCGATGGAAACATGGAGACTAAAACTGACAGCCGGAGGACAATACCTGTCTGAGATAAAAATACAGAGAGGCATTTTTCAAGGAGACTCTCTATCACCACTACTGTTTATAATAGCCATGATGCCACTCAACTACATACTCAGAAAGTGTGATGCCGGATACAGGTTTACGGATACAGAACAAAGAATAAACCACCTGATGTACATGGATGACCTTAAACTGTTTGCAAAAAACAAAAAAGAACTGGAAAAGCTGATAAACACAACCAGGATATTCAGCCAGGATATCTAAATGGAGTTTGGAATAGAAAAATGTGCACTGCTAGAGATCAAAAAAGGAAAACTGGAGACGACAGAAGGTATAGAACTCCCCAACCAAGAGGAGATGAGGGCGCTAGGAGAACAAGACAGCTACAAATACATGGGAGTTCTGGAAGCAGACACAATCAAATATACAGAAATGAAAGAGAAGATCGGAAAAGAATATCTACGAAGAACAAGGAAACTCTTAGAAACTAAACTATATAGCAGAAACCTAGTAAAAGGGATAAACACATGGGCTGTATCACTAATAAGATACTCTGGACCATTCATAGGCTGGACCAAAGAAGAACTCAGGCACCTTGACCAAAGAACTAGAAAACTAATGACTATGCACAATGCATTGCACCCAAAAGACGACACGGACAGACTCTACGTGAAAAGAAATGAAGGAGGTAGAGGACTGGTAAGTATAGAAGACTGTGTGGAAGACACCAAAAAAGAGATGGAGAAATATGTAACCCAGAACACGGAAAGACTGATCACCACAGCAAGAGACACCAGCCCAACAAACAACCCCGGAAGTACTGAACCCAGAAACAAAAAGACAAGAAAGGAAAAGTGGGAAGAAAAACAACTACATGGACGCTTTATAAGACTCACAAGCGATGAAGCCAATGAAAACAGCTGGGCATGGCTAAGAAAAGGACACCTGAACAGAGAAACGGAATCTCTGCTGGCGGCCGCACAGAACAATGCGATGAGGACGAACTTTATTAAAGCAAAGATAGATAAACCCAGGAAAACAGCAAATGCCGACTGTGTGGACAAAGAGACGAAACGATAAATCATATAATAAGTGAATGCAGCAAGCTAGCACAAAGGGAATACAAGAACAGACATGACAGCATGGGGAAAGAAGTACACCGGGAAATGTGCAAACAACTGAATTTCGAATATGCAAAAAAACGGTACAAACACAAACCAGAAACTGTACTAGAAAACGAAAAACACAAAATCATATGGGATATGAATGTACAAACAGACAAACCCATAACAGCAAGGAGACCGGATATGATAATAATCAACAAGAAAGAAAAATCCTGCAAAATCGTGGACTTTGCCGTTCCAGCAGACCACAGAGTGAAGATCAAAGAGACGGAAAAGAGAAGCAAATATACTGAACTTGCCAGAGAATTGAAAGGAATATGGAACATGAAGAAAGTCAGTATAACACCAATAATCATAGGAGCACTAGGAACAGTCCCCAAAAACATGGAGAAAAGACTAGGAGAAATCGGAATCAAAGGGATAACTGAGACCATACAAAGGACAGTAATGATCAAAACAGCTACAATCCTGAGAAATGTCCTCGAATGCGGAAACCAACCCACATAAGCAACGAGTGGAGAACAAAACAACAGAACCGGGGAAAATACAACCGCACGAATGTGGCGCAAGCATAGGCTGACGCCACAAAAATTATGGACAGAGGGTCGAGGAGGGAAAGCGCAAACCAGACCTCCACTGGAAGAGCGCGGACAGCTCTGGGACCTTGGGAAGGCTTGTTGCCACTCGGGCCCCCAGAGGGGACCAATGGCCCTTATCAGCGGGAAATCGTTGGTAGGTGGCTGTTGCGATTACCGCAAGGTCATCAGCGGTGATGAACGAAAAGAGGTGGAGCATACTGGAGGCCTGAGGAGACTTGTTGTCACTCGGACTCCAGGGAATACCACAGGTTGTCGGCAGTGGGCGACCGCTGACGATGACCAGTGTGATAACTCCTAGTGAGTAAATAATAATAATAAACAACTTAATTTGACAGATTTTTGTTTTACTTATTTGAATAAGTTTTTAAAAATTTAATATTTTTACTTGAATCACGCAGAGTTTCACTTTTTATTTACGCTCAACAAATAATTCGGAGTAAGAAAAGTAAAGCTCCGATCTGGATATAAATACACGGTTGGGAATGATACTCGGCTTAAAATAATTCAGATTATAAACATCTATCAAATGTAAATATACTAATATTTTAGTCATTTAGTTAAGAATACGACTGAAGGCAAAATAAAAATGCTATTTCTACAAATAAAACTATTTTTAAAATACAATATTTTACACAAAAACCTGGTTTATTTATCAATCTTCTTTTTTCTTATTCGTAAATCCCGAGCAACGCCGGGACCACAATAATGGATTTTTTGTCTCCACGTGGCACGATCATGCTTATATATGAATATTTGTAAATAATGAATTAAAAATAAATAACAGAGTAGAAACATTTATTAAACCGAAACTGACAAATAATTATGCAAATTGAAAATCACCATCTTTTTTTCTAAACTCTAATGTCATAGTGAATAAGAATGATAGTTTTGAAGAACGATTTAAAACGGGGTTAAAATAAGACGCGGGAGGTGGGTTCGGCGTACCGTGTTCGAGTCGGGGTTACTTCATCGCTTGGGAAAGATTGATATAACCCCCCCCCCTTCATTACTATAGATTTAATCATAAGGGAGATTATGCTCTCAAGTCCTGGTTTTGCAACTAGTCTAGGAGAAGGAAACCTCCGAGATAACACCAGTCTTTTTCTGCTCAAGCAACACCGGTCCAGGAGAGGTGGTGTTGGGCGTTGCGCCACCCTTTCTTCACTATACACTCTTCACACAGACAATTTCAAAAGGTTATCAATTTTCACTCGAGACTAAAACGGTTTATGTTTTATTTCTCTGCCAATAATCAACTAGACTTAATTTTTTAATTCATTTTCTCTCGGTTTGTGATTTATTTCGTTAGAAAAATGAACTTAATGCGTCGCCATTTGTCATTTCCTTCGGAAATAGTTGCCGATTCAAATAAAAGTGTCGACGCAATAAGAAAGCAGAAAAAGAGTTTGTGTACGGCTTAACAATTTGAGAGTCGGGTAAACAACGCCGCCATCAATAAACATCTTCAAAATACATTCAATAAGTTGAGCCGATGAAGCAATACGCATAGTACAATCAATAATATAAATTATTCTTCAATAAATGAAGCTTAATTTTCCAAGAAAAAAAAACAGATGGTGTTTATAGTTACGTATGAGAAAGAAAAAAAGATTACAAACTGTTTTGAAGCAAATCGTTGCAATTTAAATGGATCCCATTCTGAAATGTGTGTTTTTTTTAACTTACTGTTAAGCTTAAATTGTAGTCTTGTCATTCTAGAATGAAAATGTTGTATTAGATCCGTCCATCCGAATTTTGTTTTTGATTGCGAATATTTCCAGTTGAAATATCAGAATTGCAATTGATAAAGAATATTTGCTGAAGAGGAAAATCATAAATATGTCAAGTTTTACCCTGATGTGGTAGTGATAATGAAGATTTTCTGAAACACGTATACACATGGATAAACATTGCTGAGTGCTCATTTTTGGAGCATGATTACCAAAATATTAATTATGTCATAAATTTTGTAGTCTACTGAATTAATATATATATATATATATATATATATATATATATATATATATATATATATATATATATATATATATATATATATATATATAATTAATTTATATATATATTATAGAATGTAAAATAGCCTACATAAATGAAATTACGTTTCAGTATTACTTATTCTACGGAGTCAAAGATGGTAAAGGAAACAATTCAGCCAAAAGGGTCAGAAGTGGAATTTGCAGATAATCAAATTTGACAATCAGCAGCAGCCGCCGCTCGAACGATGACACACATACACATGAGTTTATATAAAAATATATTTTAGGTATATATTCCTAATAATATTATCCAAATTGTTTCAAATTACAAGCTCAATGAAGTTATGTTTCCGGTGTTTGTTTGTTTTTTAAGGGGGCTTTACTGATTGTCATCTTTAATGTGAGTTTTTCTCATCTTTCCTTTTTTAACTTTTCTTCCTTTCTGTTTTGGATTAGTGTGTTTGTTTTTTATTATTAAATAAACAGTTCACTGGAGCGCAGCATGATAAACTATATTTTTCTTTACGGGTTGTGAAACGTGCGTAAGACGGAATAGAAAAATATAGGCATTCGCCGGAATAGAATAAAATAGAGAAATAAATAAAAAATTATGATTGTGGACTGATTTTTCTTTGGTCATTGGAATGCAACAAAACACACACACACACACACACACATATATATATATATATATATATATATATATATATATATATATTACATAAACAATATTATAGCCTTACGTCAATCAACCAACGTTTCAATGCGTATTACCGCATCTTGTCAAAGGCAGAGCTAAAATAAAATCAAAATCAAAATCTGCCTTTGAATTTATTTTAGCTCTGCCTTTGATAAGATGCGGTAATACGCATTGAAACGTTGATTGATTGAGGTAAGGCTATAATATTGTTTATGTAATTTTATAAATGCTCTACTTGGTATTGAGCACTCTTGAAAAACTTGGTTCTATTGTTTACTTTATTAGCACATTTGAACTTGATCAACATATATATATATATATATATATATATATATATATATACATATATATATACATATATATATATATATATATATATACATATATATATATATATATATATATATATATATATATACATATACATATACATATATGTATATATATATATATATATATATATATATATATATATATATATATATATATATATATATATGTAGGGTAAGTGGAGCTCGTCAGCTTTTGGATGAAGTCTATCTAGGGGAAGGTAAACCCCTGATTTCAAACCTTCGCTTTATTCTGGAATACCCACCCATGGAGAAAGGCTTCAGGAGAAAGCCTCGAAGAAAAATCAGGAGTGGAGCCCCTAAGGCAGTTCGGCGTTGCCTACAACTCTGTAGGCGACCACGTTGCAAGTGATACCAACACACCGGTCGTATGCATCACGGCAGATGCTATGCAAACATTTATAGACACAACAGTTGAAATGTCTGAAAACTTTCCAGACATCCCAATATTAAATCTGAAAGGAAGAAAACATCGTTACAAATGTGCGTTTGGCTGTTAACTAGACACAACGATTACCTTGGTGCACTCTCACACGCACACAGACGGAGAACAAACAGCATACACTAACGCACACCAGATTACACTTACACACTCACATACACACACAAACACGCATACACACGCACACAAGCAAACAGAAATAATTCATATATACTGTATCCGTTGCATTATCCATTTTACTTTAGACATTAGAAAAAAATAATCAAACGAGTAAAAGTATTCTCATTTGTTTTTACGGAATAGCTGTATGATATTATGTTTCAAACATGATTTTTGTTTGAAATTTTAAACAAAATGAATAAATAAAAAGAGCAAATAATACTTGATTCGTAGAAAATATATATTTGTTTTCAATTGTTTCTTTCCATTCTTTCTTGTGCGTATTTCTCTGTTATCCAACCACTAAGATTGCGCTGGTGTTTTGCAGGTCAGAGACATTCTTTGGAGTAGCCATTCGCACTCGCTATCTTACCTATTCAAAATGGCGGTCCTACAGCCAAAGGATTCTCAATCGGCTGAGCGAAGATCGTAAAATCTCAACAGTTCGCTCCAACCAGTTTCTTTCAAATAAAACGAACAGTTTACTAAAAAGAAGACATTTAAATTATTTTAAATACCCTTTTTAGTCTTTCTCCGTCAAAATACAGCTGCACGTACTTCTAATAATTTCTACAAGGATTCCTACATTTTCCCTTCACACCATTGAGTTAACACACCATAGCAATTAACACACCATAGCAATTAACACACCATTGAGTGAACACACCATAGCAATTAACTACAACATTATTGTTATTAAATGTCCGACATTTTACAACTTTGTGGTTAATACTTTAATATCACAATTTTCGGAATGAAAGTTTGACGTTTCGTTTTATGAAGAGAAATCGACCCGAGTTCTTAACATGATTTCTTTTGAATAGATTCCAGCTTTGTAGGTGACATTGTTGAATAAACATGGTTGAATAAACATGGTTGAATAAACATGGTTGAATAAACATGGTTGAATAAACACCCACGAACGCGGATGATTACCGTAGAACAACGCTAGTGTTAGTTTCGTTCTTCATATCGCTCTTTCCCGGGTGTTGATGCGAGGGAATAAGTTAAGCTTACGGGGTATTTTAGAGGGAGCGTCACAACTAAAGGGGAAGATAGAATCTGAAAGTCAAGTAAATACATTCGGTTGTGTGTGGCACTTCCACAGATTCTGACGAAGATCAAAGAACACAAAAGTCTGGAAAAATGTCAAAACCCCCACGAAGATCTGAAGAAATTGTACAAGATGAGGGGGTTGGGAAATGTCTTTAATAACTGCTTGCCTCGTAGTCATGTGAAAGATTCCCCGTGTCTTGGAGATTTTCAGAGAGAATCCACACAGACAAAAAAAAACAGAAGAATATTCTCGCCAATGCGCTGGAGATTTGGGTGATTAATTGTCATACAATATCCCCAAACAACTAACACAAACAACTCTGGCATAACACACAACGGAATAATCATTACTATAATGGAGATTTCGTGTCTGTCTATTGGTATCGAAAACTACGAATATTATGTCAAAATATTATGTCAAAATATTATGTCAAAATATTATGTCAAAATAAGGCAGATTTAAATAACATCTGTTATTACATTTAACTACAACGGTACATTAGTAACAGTTTTTGTTCGGATTTTATCCTAATCAACGTTGATATTTATACTAGGTATCGGCCGATGAGCTCGCCTGCCTTCTTTAGTTTTATAGTTAATTTATCTGCGGCGACGAAGTTTTCCCATATTAAAATATTATTTTTTTGTTGATTATTCGTGTATATCGATGTTTGTTACGTACTTAAATTCCATTAACCGATTTATTGAACGTTTATTTTTAACAAGTTGGGAAGTACGAACGCGCAGCTCGACATCAGCAGCGCGTGGAGTGCGACATTAACGTTTTTATGAACTGTTAATCTTTACTGATCGTTTGTTGTTAATGTTTGTTGTGAATGTTTGTTGTGAATGTTTGTTGTTAATGTTTGTTGTTATTGTTTGTTGTTATTTTTTTATGAATGTTTGTTGTGAATGTTCGTTATTATTGTTCGTTGTTAATGTTCGTTGTTAATGTTTGTTGTGAATGTTTGTTGTGAATGTTCGTTATTATTGTTCGTTGTTAATGTTCGTTTTTAATGTTTGTTGTTAATGTGTGTTGTTTATATTTGTTGTAAATGTTTGTTGTGAATGTTTGTTGTAATATTTTGTTGTTAATGTTTGTTGTGAATGTTCGTTATTATTGTTCGTTGTTATTGTTCGTTGTAAATGTTTGTTGTTAATGTTTGTTGTTAATGTTCGTTGTGAATGTTAGTTGTTAATGTTTGTTGTGAATGTTTGTTGTGAATGTTCGTTATTATTGTTCGTTGTTAATGTTCGTTTTTAATGTTTGTTGTTAATGTGTGTTGTTTATGTTTGTTGTAAATGTTTGTTGTGAATGTTTGTTGTAATATTTTGTTGTTAATGTTTGTTGTTAATGTTTGTTGTAAATGTTTGTTGTTAATGTTTGTTGTGAATGTTTGTTGTGAATGTTTGTTGTGAATGTTCGTTGTTATTGTTCGTTGTTAATGTTCGTTGTTAATGTTTGTTGTTAATGTTTGTTGTGAATGTTTGTTGTTATTGTTTGTTGTTAATGTTTGTTGTTAATGTTTGTTGCGAATGTTCGTTGTTATTGTTCGTTGTTAATGTTCGTTGTTAATGTTTGTTGTGAATGTTTGTTGTTAATGTTTGTTGTGAATGTTTGTTGTGAATGTTCGTTGTTAATGTTTGTTGTTATTGTTTGTTATGAATGTTTGTTGTGAATGTTCGTTATTATTGTTCGCTGTTAATGTTCGTTTTTAATGTTTGTTGTTAATGTTTGTTATGAATGTTTGTTGTTACTGTTCGTTATTATTGTTCGTTGTTAATGTTTGTTGTGAATGTTTGTTGTTAATGTTTGTTGTGAATGTTTGTTGTAATTTTTTGTTGTGAATGTTTGTTGTTTATGTTTGTTGTGAATGTTTGTTGTTAATGTTTGTTGTGAATGTTTGTTGTTAATGTTTGTTGTGAATGTTTGTTGTTATTGTTTGTTATGAATGTTTGTTGTGAATGTTCGTTATTATTGTTCGTTGTTAATGTTCGTTTTTAATGTTTGTTGTTAATGTTTGTTGTGAATGTTTGTTGTTAATGTTTGTTGTGAATGTTTGTTGTGAATGTTTGTTGTGAATGTTCGTTATTATTGTTCGTTGTTATTGTTCGTTGTTAATGTTCGTTGTTTATTTTTGTTGTTAATGTGTGTTGTGAATGTTTGTTGTAAGTTTTTTGTTGTGAATGTTTGTTATTAATGTTCGTTGTGAATGTTTTTGTGAATGTTTGTTGTGAATGTTCGTTGTTATTGTTCGTTGTTATTGTTCGTTGTTAATGTTCGTTGTTAATGTTCGTTGTTAATGTTTGTTTTTATTGTTTGTTGTGAATGTTTTTTGTTAATGTTTGTTGTGAATGTTCGTTGTTATTGTTTGTTGTTAATGTTCGTTGTTAATGTTTGTTGTGAATGTTTGTTGTTAATGTTTGCTGTGAATGTTTGTAGTGAATGTTCGTTGTTATTGTTCGTTGTTAATGTTCGTTGTTTATTTTCGTTGTGAATGTTTGTTGTTAATGTTTGTTGTTAATGTTCTTTAATCAATCAGATTTGATTCCGTAAACGACGTAGACGGACACAACACAGTAACCACACACACTATTTAAATCAGGTAAAATCATCACCGTACAAACATACATCATACAACCAAAGAAAGCCGCCGGTCGATCTGGAGAAACGTACAGATAAATATTCACGTTGAGTCGATGAACAGCGTAAATTATGATGACTTGTAATCCCCCCCCCCCTAAAAGAAAAAAAAATAAATGTGGCAAAAATACGACATCGGAGTTATTTAACATTTTTAATATTTTTTTTCCTTTAATGTTATTCATTGCACCCCCCCCCCCCAAATACAAAGAGTAAAGAAGCACTTTTATAGAAAGTTGTTGAAATAATTTTTGGACTAAACGGACCACGTAGACAAACGTTGAACTCAATGAAAAATTTTTTGCAATGAAGTTTAGTCTCCATTTTCTGTTAAAACATAAATTTGGTTTGCAACGATTTGCTCCGAAATTTGATAAATACAAATAGTTTTGCGAGATAATATTTGAAAAAAAAAACGGTTTTAAAATAGCCATTGCTAAATATAAGCATAAACAGTCTGCGATTTGCTTTTTATTGCATTTCTTGCTGCTGCTGCTGCTGCTGCTGCTGATGATGATGATGATGATGACTAGCATAAAACGTGGAAATTACACTTTTTCTTAACGAAAATAGCTTTCAATTTTATTATAGGTCTTATTACTTTTATCTATCTAAAGGTAAATACATTAGCACGTCTGCATAGTTTCTATATCAACGAAATACACAAATAATTTAATCAAAATATTTCTGACATTTCAAATTTACCAAAAAAAAAAATTTTTTTTGATTTTAATACTACGATAATCTTTTGATATAATCAATATACTTTATTAGGCCGAGGAAAATGCAAAAATTTTTTTCAAAAACAACAATTCTTTAAAATGAAGAGCATCACTGTTCACGACGTTCTGCTAACGATAACCTGTTTCAAGATTTCCAATTTTAACGATGACCTGTTTCAAGATTTCCAATTTTAACGATGACCTGTTTCAAGATTTCCAATTTTAACGATCACCTGTTTCAAGATTTCCAATTTTAACGATCACCTGTTTCAAGACTTCCAATTTTAACGATGACCTGTTTCAAGATTTCTAATTTTAACGATGACCTGTTTCAAGATTTCCAATTTTAACGATGACCTGTTTCAAGATTTCCAATTTTAACGATGACCTGTTTCAAGATTACCAATTTTAACGATGACCTGTTTCAAGATTTCCAATTTTAACGATGACCTGTTTCAAGATTTCCAATTTTAACGATGACCTGTTTCAAGATTTCCAATTTTAACGATGACCTGTTTCAAGATTTCCAATTTTAACGATGACCTGTTTCAAGATTTCCAATTTTAACGATGACCTGTTTCAAGATTTCCAATTTTAACGATGACCTGTTTCAAGATTTCCAATTGGGCTAAAGTGCCAATTCTTCGGCCTTTAATTGCAATATTATTGATAAGATTATTCAACTTCATCGAATAATTAAAATCGGCAATCCTTCGTGCAAAGGCGCATACCGCCAGAAAGATAAGCAACAAAGTTGAAAAAATTAGACGGTATCGAAATTCTCCCGCACCCACCCTATATTCAAGACGTTGATCCATCATACCGCGGGTTATTCAGATCAATATATATATATATATATATATATATATATATATATATATATATATATATATACATTTGTTGCGCCCGTTTGGCTGGGTTCTTTAATGCTAGATAAGACAGCCGTCAACCATGACTATAATACAACTTTCCTTTATATAGAACACTCTCTGACTGCTGCTTATAAAAATGTCCGCTTACTGACATAAGTAAGTTTATTTCGCATCAGTTACTATGACTGACCTATCGGTTAGAGCGTCGGATTTGGAGTTATAAACAAACAACTTTCGTTCCGGGGTTCGAATCGTGCGACCGGCTTGGATCGTAATCTCTACACTGATAATTCTGCAAATGTAAGACGTTTACGTATGTAGATAATAATTAAATGTTTATTATTAAGTATATATATATATATATATATATATATATATATATATATATATATAATTGTATCATTTAATATATTTAGTGACATGTGTATAAATAAATTATATACATATATTTTATTAGGCCTTATATGTTTTATACTTTTCTGTTGTCTTTATCTCAACATCAATCTACAGACTATAGATATACTTTTTCTATGTACACTTTAGTCAATTTGCTGAAATTGTTTCTTTTACATCAATTTTTAATTACAATAATCCTATAAATTTTATATTTATAATTTCCATTTATAATATCTTTTATACCTACTATATTTCTACTCAGCTCTATGCAAGCAAGATTGAATTTCTTCTGATTTCTTTTTTTATTAAATAAGGTTTCTTTAGATGTTAATAATATTAAGGCTTCTATCAGAATACATTACATCTTTTGGACCTTCCAATGAGTATTATTGCCTATAGGTAATTTTTCTCTCTTCTATTGTGTTTAGTCATTGATGTAGATATGTCAGAATCCTCTCTAATGGCCTTCTCCTAAATTATGCTATGTGGTGTGTGTATCTTATCTTAAAAGATTCCACTGTAGATGCTCTATAACTCGGTATTAGTATATAACTTCAGAAAATTTACAAATTTCATTCAACAGAAAGTTTGGAGGATTCATACATTTACATCCATCTAATGATAATGGGTTTATTTGGTTATTGTTCATGTTTTTCATTTGCTCTCTATTCGATTAAGTGTTATTTGAGGATATTATTGCGTTCGCAAGGTTCTGAATTGTTGACTACAATACCTTAATTGTATTTTTATGAATTATTTTTCCGAGATTATGATTTCTCAGAAACTCTTTATCTATTATTTCGTAAAAAGCTTGGGAAATATTTTTGTATGCGTTCTCTAAATGGGGGCTGAAACCAAATAGTTTTTCTACGTCTACGTGATTATTATCTCCGTTTCATGGTTCTGGTAGATAAACCAATGCCCACATTGTTCCTATTGTTTTCTGTTTGTTTATGTAAATATTCATTACTTATGTTTGTTGTTGCTATTATCTATAGTAGTCTTCTGTAGTACGTTTTTGCTTTTCTACCTATTGATTTATTTAAAGCTATATTATATGATATAATATTTCTAGTA
Organism: Sepiola atlantica; assembly: GCA_963556195.1. Classification (NCBI taxonomy): domain Eukaryota; kingdom Metazoa; phylum Mollusca; class Cephalopoda; order Sepiida; family Sepiolidae; genus Sepiola; species Sepiola atlantica. Next base: position 128,419,207 of record OY744528.1, on the reverse strand, counting down.
TTTTTAGGCAACAAGTTATTGTCATCCTCTGTAATATTTTGTTCAGTAATAAAATGTATCTTACCCTCGTAGCAAAACCTTATCAAAGCTTATTTTCCAGGAATATTCTTTCAGTGGCCGATAATCTGAAAATTCTCTTAGATATACTTGGGATTATAGCTTTTTTGTAATTGAGTTTGAATGTTTTCACTTTCTATCTACACAATATAGCGGGAATATCTGTAAGTACCATAACTAAGCTTTAATGTCTGATATAGAAATTCTTTTGAGATTTTTACAGTCAAATAAAGTGGTTATTATTTTAATGATAAACCAAGATTGAAATTTTATATATATATATATATATATATATATATATATATATATATATATATATATATATATATATATATATATATATATATATAAATGAACGTGAAAGGGAGAGAGAAAGAGAGAGAAAGAGAGATTATTGATTGCTTGGGGACATGTAATTACCGGTGGGGCATTCCGATGAACCAGCAAGAGACACACAAAAGAGTGGGGAAAAGTGGAGATCCGTCGAAGAAAGTAAGCAATACATCAGGTCAATACTTTTGAAGACAGCGGAAATACTGAAGATAGTTTTTGAAATATGTAAAAAAAAAAGTCACTTTCAATTTGTCTCTAGTGACGAACAAAAATGAAGTAATAATAATAATGAGATACTTAAAAGCCTAGAAGAAAACTGAAGCTCTCTTGTTGTAATATATTCAAGTAGATGGGAATTATTATCACCATCTTGGGAATTGTGCAGATGTGTCGCTTCTTTAAAGTTTTATCTAAAATTAATGATAATATAGAGGAATATCTCTCAACCGGGGTTTTCTCGGAGCCCTAAAGTTCCGATGTCGTTGTGTGTTCCGTATGAAATAGTGATAAATCGGTTAATTTTATGCACGTGCATCTTTTTAAAAATCTTTGTTGATGTTGATAATTTTTTTAGGATGATGTATTATTTGAGGGGAGGCTGAGGAAGGAAGGGGTTACCCATGTTTGTCGATGTCGCTGTACGTTGATCCGCCCAGGGCGACCATTCACTCCGCCTTCACTTTTACGCATGTCGTTTTCTGACTAACTATAAACTCGGCACAATGACTCCGAAACCACCTTTCTCCGTTCCTTTCCGACTTCTATGACGCTCACGTCTGCCCATCTTTAAAATAGTCGTTCGTCTTTTTTTTCTGCCTCCTTCCAAGTGGCAGCTCGTTACAGAAATAAACATGAATGGGTAGGAAACATAATCTACTGAGAACTATACAAAAGTGTGGTATCAAAACTATGAAAACCATTAGATTTTAAGATTCAACCCGGAAATAAATAGTTGCAAGAATCTTTTTATCATCATAGTTTTCTAAGATGAATGAAACAAAAATAGATCAAGTTTCCACATTCGATAAAATACCAATTGCGGCCATTTTGTTATATTCTCACTTATTTTTAATAATAGCAGTTATGCCAGAACATATTGTTTCCCCACTTTTAGTAAAAATATCAGTTATGTCTGACCACAGAGTTCATCGTCATATGACTACAGGCCAAGTGTAAAAGATTGCTTGACATTGTGTCAACCTCGACTGTCGGATATCGGATGTTTTATAGGAAGTAAAAAATTAATCTCTGTGAGTTGAACAGCTCATTCTAAAATAATGGGAAAATTAGAATTTTAATCTAGAAAAATTATATTATTTATTTATATAGTTTTATTATATTATTTATTTATATAGATTTATTATATTAATTTATATAGATTTATTATATTATTTATTTATATATATTTATTATATTATTTATTTATATAGTTTTATTATATTATTTATTTTTATAGTTTGATTATATTTATTATTTATATATATTTATTATATTATTTATTTATATAGATGTATTATATTATTTATTTATATAGATTTATCATATTATTTATTTATATATATTTATTATATTATTTATTTATATAGTTTTATTATATTATTTATTTATATAGATTTATTATATTATTTATTTGTATAGTCTTATTATATTATTTATTTATATAGTTTTATTATATTATTTATTTATAAAGATGTATTATATTATTTATTTATATATATTTATTATATTATATATTTATATAGATTTATTATATTATTGATTTATATATATTTATTATATTATTTATTTATATAGATTTATTATATTATATATTTATATAGATTTATTATATTATTTATTTATATATATTTATTATATTATTTATTTATATAGATTTATTATATTATTTATTTATATAAATTTATTATATTATTAATTTATATAGTTTTATTATATTATTTATTTATATAGATTTATTATATTATTTATTTATATAGATTTATTATATTATTTATTTATATATATTTATTATATTATTTATTTATATAGTTTGATTATTTTATTTATTTATATAGATTTATTATATTATTTATTTATATAGATTTATTATATTATTTATTTATATAGTTTGATCATTTTAATTATTTATATAGATTTATTATATTATTTATTTATATAGATTTATTATATTATTTATTTATATAGATTTATTATATTATTTATTTATATAGATTAATTATATTATTTATCTATATAGTTTTATTATATTATTTATTTACATAGATTTATTATATTATTTATTTATATAGATTTATTATATTATTTATTTATATAGATTTATTATATTAGTTATTCATATAGTTTGATTATTTTATTTATTTATATACATTTGTTATATTATTTATTTATATAGTTTGATTATATTATTGATTTATATAGATTTATTATATTATTTATTTATATAGATTTACTATATTATTTATTTATATAGATTAATTATATTATTTATCTATATAGTTTTATTATGTTATTTATTTACATAGATTTATTATATTATTTATTTATATAGATTTATTATATTATTTATTTATATAGATTTATTATATTATTTATTTATATAGTTTGATTATTTTATTTATTTATATAGATTTATTATATTATTTATTTATATAGTTTGATTATATTATTTATTTATATAGTTTTATTATATTATTTATTTATATAGATGTATTATATTATTTATTTATATAGATTTATTATATTATTTATTTATATAGATTTATTATATTATTTATTTATATAGTTTTATTATATTATGTATTTATATAGATTTATTATATTATTTATTTATATAGATTTATTATATTATTTATTTATATACATTTATTATATTATTTATTTATATATATTTATTATATTATTTATTAATATAGTTTGATTATATTATTTATTTATATAGATATATTATATTATTTATTTATATAGATTTATTATATTATTTATTTATATATATTTATCATATTATTTATTTATATAGGTTTATTATATTATTTATTTATATAGTTTTATTATATTATTTATTAATATAGATTTATTATTTTATTTATTTATATAGTTTGATTATATTATTTATTTATATAGATTTATTATATTATTTATTTATATAGATTTATTATGTTATTTATTTATATAGTTTTATTATATTATTTATGCATATAGATTAATTATATTATTTATTTATATAGATTTATTATATTATTTATATATATTTATTATATTATTTATTTATATAGTTTTATTATATTATTTATTTATATATATTTATTATATTATTTATTTATATAGATTTATTATATTATTTATTTATATAGTTTGATTATATTATTTATTTATATAGATTTATTATATAATTTATTTATATAGATTAATTATATTATTTATTCATATAGATTTATTATATTATTTATTTATATAGTTTTATTATATTATTTATTTATATAGGTTTATTATATTATTTATTTATACAGTTTTATTATATTATTTATTTATATAGATTTATTATATTATTTATTCATATAGTTTGATTATATTATTTATTTATATAGATTAATTATATTATTTATTTATATAGATTAATTATATTATTTATTTATATAGATTTATTATATTATTTATTTATATAGATTAATTATATTATTTATTTATATAGATTAATTATATTATTTATTTATATAGATTTATTATATTATTTATTTATATAGATTTATTATATTATTTATTTATATAGATTAATTATATTATTTATTTATATAGATTAATTATATTATTTATTTATATAGATTTATTATATTATTTATATATATTTATTATATTATTTATTTATATAGTTTGATTATATTATTTATTTATATAGTTTGATTATATTATTTATTTATATAGATTTATTATATAATTTATTTATATAGATTAATTATATTATTTATTCATATAGATGTATTATATTATTTATTTATATAGTTTTATTATATCATTTATTTGTATAGATTTATTATATTATTTATTTATATAGATTTATTATATTATTTATTTATATATATTTATTATATTATTTATTTATATAGGTTTATTATATTATTTATTTATATAGTTTTATTATATTATTTATTTATATAGATTTATTATTTTATTTATTTATATAGTTTGATTATATTATTTATTTATATAGATTTATTATATTATTTATTTATATAGATTTATTATATTATTTATTTATATAGTTTTATTATATTATTTATTCATATAGATTAATTATATTATTTATTTATATAGATTTATTAGATTATTTATTTATATATATATATTATATTATTTATTTATATAGTTTTATTATATTATTTATTTATATAGTTTTATTATATTATTTATTTATATATATTTATTATATTATTTATTTATATAGATTTATTATATTATTTATTTATATAGTTTGATTATATTATTTATTTATATAGATTTATTATATAATTTATTTATATAGATTAATTATATTATTTATTCATATAGATTTATTATATTATTTATTTATATAGATTAATTATATTATTTATTTATATAGATTAATTATATTATTTATTTATATAGATTTATTAAATTATTTATTTATATAGATTTATTATATTATTTATTTATATAGATTAATTATATTATTTATTTATATAGATTAATTATATTATTTATTTATATAGATTTATTATATTATTTATATATATTTATTATATTATTTATTTATATAGTTTTATTATATTATTTATTTACATAGTTTTATTATATTATTTATTTATATAGATTTATTATATTATTTGTTTATATAGATTTATTATATTATTTATTTATATAGTTGTATTATATTATTTATTTATATAGATTTATTATATTATTTATTTATATAGTTTGATTATATTATTTATTTATATAGATTTATTATATAATTTATTTATATAGATTAATTATATTATTTATTCATATAGATGTATTATATTATTTATTTATATAGTTTTATTATATCATTTATTTATATAGATTTATTATATTATTTATTTATATAGTTTTATTATATTATTTATTTATATAGTTTTATTATATTATTTATTTATATAGTTTTATTATATCATTTATTTATATAGATTTATTATATTATTTATTTATATAGATTAATTATATTATTTATTTATATGGATGTATTATATTATTTATTTATATAGTTTTATTATATCATTTATTTATATAGATTTATTATATTATTTATTTATATAGTTTGATTATATTATTTATTTATATGGGTTTATTATATTATTTATTTATATAGATTTATTATATTATTTATTTATATAGATTCATTATATTATTTATTTATATAGTTTTATTATATTATTTATTTATATAGTTTTATTATATTATTTATTTATATAGATTTATTATATTATTTATTTATATAGATTTATTATATTATTTCATGGTTTTTTTCAAAGCTCATTTGGTAAATTATGTTTATATTTAACTACATAAGAATATCGCTACTAATTAAAAAATACAACAAAAAACGATTTCTTTTTTGTGCGTTTCTCGCCACTTCACTTCTTGTAGGAGTTACATCGTCATATATCTGTATAGGCACGCGTGCTTAACCATACACTTAGGTCGGTACGGGCGTATGGAAATGGTTCTTCACCACATCAACATAGAGACATAAAAAGACGCATGCGATTACTGTTAATTAGCTACGCCTTTCACTCAAGCATATTTCCGGCCACCACCCTTCTGCACACATGTTAAGTATTACGCCCCATGAGGTCCACTGATAAACACGCCTTCGCCACAACATACTTACATTCATACAGACACACGCACGCACACACAATGAGAGACACGCGTGCAATGTATCGTATTCATTAGCATTAATATTCTTTTGAGTTTAAGTGTAAAATGATTTTCCGGTCGCTTGTGGTCATTTAGGTGTGATTGACGGTGTTTAGCCCTAGATTTTCTTATAAGCTGATACGATGGTACGTAGTGGATTCGTTTGATGATGTGACAGAATGATTTGAAGTTAGATTAATTGTAGCTCAGAAGTCAAGAAACAATAAAAGATAAGATCATACTTGATAGGCAACTCATAGATAAGGAAATAGATCCATTGTAGACGATTCAATGTGTTACATGTTGCTTAGCATTAACATATGTTCCAAATTGAATGTCGAATTGTTTGACAAATGAAAAGATTACTTCGATATGAGGATCAATAACAGATTGATTAATTTAATCATGTGACATAGAAAGATTTGAAGTAAGATTTCAGTTGCATCCTGATTTTTGAAGACGATATAATGACTAGATAAGGGCGCTTAGACACCTATGAAGATTATATCGTCAGAAGCAACTCATAGTAAAGGAAGGTGGATCCATAGTTATGTCAATAAAGTAAATGAAATCCGTCAATCGAAGCCATTTTCAAGCATCAAACAAAAACCGGTTTAAATAAATGTGTATGCGTACATTTCTAAAAAGGCTTCTTCATTTCAGTAAATTATCTCCCTTGAGAAGAAGATCTTTTCTCACCTGAGATTTATCAGAGGAGTGTCGTTAGAATTGAAGTGAATTTGAACATCACAGCAAAATGATACAATCGATAAAATCCTTACAATGTTCGTAAAAGAATTTCATCGATTCTATATTTTTGTGTCTATGTTCAATTTCATTAAAGTTATAACGTCTTGACAGACGATGCAGAGTAGAAAGTCGACCTTGGATTTACTTTCAACAACCTCGTAACTCTCGCCCCTTCCCCTCTCATTTTGTCCTCACATTCCATGAGCTATTTTTCTGACAAAGGGGGGGAAATTGCTGTTTTCTGAGTCGGCTGTTTGAGTGGATCGTATGTGGAAATTTGCAATCATCTCATTATCATTCAACAGTCAATTCATTAACTTTATCCCTGAGTGGCGTTTGCCGCGATAAGTTTTTTTTAATCATGTTTATGGAAATCGCTCCAGACAAGGCATGAAGCCACTTGATGTAAGGAGCTAACATAAACAAATATGATTATCGCTAAGACAGAAGATGCCCATTGGCTTTAGACTTGAAAAGACCAAGATTATAGGTAGGAGGAAAACAGTCAGCAGGAGGAGGGTTCCACAAGCCTGCGGTTCTTAGAAATAAGCTACTAGACTAGGAATCTGTATTACAATGATGTATCAAAACAGCGAATTGATGAAGACCAGTAGACCAACGAGTAAAACGAGCTGGAACAAAAGAAGCAGTGACTCATTAGTAAAAAAACAAAAAAAAGAGATTTATAGGAAACAGTTTGCTGAAATGGATTCACTGTTATTAGCTATCTTAAGAAGATTAGCCTTGCACCCATCATATCTACTATAGTTATATGACAACTTTTGGCACTGGCTGGACATGTATCCCAACACGACAAACCTGCTGGGAAAGTGTTCTTGTGGCCCCCAGAGGTCAAGCGACGAGCTGGAAGGCCTTATATTACGATCAAGACTCTTCTGGAGACGAGAACTGGGCTTTAGGGATTGGAGCTTCTAGCCGCAATGAGTGAGCGAGCATCTTGATGCACGAATGTTTCACCATCAATTGATGCACGAATGTTTCACCATCAATTGATGCACGAATGTTTCACCATCAATTGATGGATGAATGTTTCACCATCAATTGATGGATGACTCAAGTCCAGGTAAAACAAGTATTGTAATGACGAACAAAAATTAGAATGAAACTGTTAAAATTATGCATATACAGTTGCTAGCAAGGTTACCCATTCCCTCAAAAATAAATCAAACATTACTCATTACACTGTCTTTTATATTTAGTATCTATATTTCAAATTTGTCAATAAGTAATTCTTAAATCGATGACTACATTGATTTCAAAGGGAGACATTTAGACCCCTTTACTTCCCCTCAAGAATAAATGAAACACAGCTCATTACACTCCCTATAACGTTTTTTATTTGTTCCAAATTTCATAAACATCTGTCAAGTAGATTTGGAATTGATGGATACATTTATTTTCTGGGTGGCGGACGTTCTGCCCCATTTGCTGGCATTGTAACGTTACGTGCCAACTGAAAACGAGGTTTTGTTATATGATGTTTCGACATTCGAAGTGGAATCTATAATTCCTTTGCGTTCTTGTTAGTAAATCACACTCAGCAAAGCAACAATCACTCCCCAACCCGAAGGGAAATACTTATTCATTATTTGATCCGAATTCATATTTCCTGAGTGAATATTTGTAAGCAAACAAGTTTTTTAGCCTCACTCATTATATTAAGTTACCGTTGTCGATTATAACCGCTGTTATTTTACACCGTGTTTTTCTTTTTTTTTTAAATAAATATAAAGTAAACGTCAAGTCAGTAAGTTGAGTAGGGATTCTTAGTTATTTTTAGAATGCCACAGAATGCGTTTAATAACGATATTTAGATTGATTTATCATATTTCAAAAATATTCCCATAATTTCTTTTTTTTCTCAGCGACAAAGTTGACCGAAGCAGAAATCGTTTTTTATATAAGTTTTTAATAAGATGTTAGAATCAGATCTGTGATAAGATCTTTAATGTAATTAGCAGTAGTAGTAGTATAAGTAGTAGCAGTAGTAGTAGATTATCATCACTGTCAGTAGTAGTAGTAGTAGTAGTAGTAGTAGTAGTAGAAGTAGTAGTAGTAGTATAATTTTACCACTATGTGAGACAGCCGAAATCCAAGGCTGCTTCATTCTGAATATGATGAAATTCTGGCCAATAGTTTTGGAATGTATTAGTGTTGATTACAATTAATAGTAACAGTAGTAGTAGTAGTAGTAGTAGTAGTAGTAGTAGTAGTAGTAGTAGTAGTAGTAACTAGAAGTAGTATTATAAGCTGTGATGCACCCGAACTCTCAAGGATGCTTCATTCAAAACGTTGGAGCCGATGCGTGTTTATGATGATTGTCATTATTATTTCTTATAAGAATTTTTACACAAGTTTTTACCAGTGAGCAATCATTAGCGAATACAGTTGATGTTCACTGGAGTCTGAGTGACAACAAGTCTCTCCAAGTTTCCATATTCTCCGTTTTTTTTTTCGATCACCATACGGCTCACTTTGCGTTCTCGCATCAGCAGTTTATCATTAAGTTCTCGCTTTATCTGGACTTTTAATGACAATAAACCTTCTCAGGATTCCAGTACTGTCGTGTACCTTCCAGTGGAGGTTCGGATTGTGCTATCCCTCCTCAATCTTTCCATCTTCTCAGACCCTACGCTACCATTTTTTGTGGCACCAACAGATGTTTCAGCCATTTTGTTCGTTTTTTTTCTTTTTTGTGGGAGGGGGTAGAATATTTCCATCATATTTCCCTCATGTCTTGTTTTGTATGGTATAAATCATTCAATTGATTCCAATTTCTCGTAGACTTTCTCTGAATTTTCTGAACTGTTCCTAGTGCTCCTTCAATTATTGGTATTACAGTAATTTTCCTCATATTCCGTATTCTCTTCAACTTTGAACTGTGTTCGTCTGAGTAGGAGCTAAGTATACAAGCATGAAATTATCAAAAGAATGGGTCATACCTGGGAGGTTTTTTAAATAATTAAAAAATAGCAGATGGGGAAATAAAAATAAGATTAAATTTAGAATTGGAAGAAAATTACAAAAATTAACGAAATAAAATATTAAATTTTAAAATCGAAACACAATGTGAGAAAGTGATGGGCATATTAGCAGATTCTTGACTAGAAGTGAAGGTCGTGAGTACGGGGGGGGGGATCAAATTGTGGGAAAGGTATGTGTGTGTGCATTCGGAAGTGTACTGATGTGGAGTGAAAAGGGGAGAGAGTTAAAATAAGGGGAGCCATGAAAGGGTTCGGGTTAGACATTTGTAAAGTATCGTAATATTGTTCTTGTCTACCACGTATCAGCGAGGGAGCCCCGCAATGAAAGGCTGAGAAAACAACCGCTACACAAAGAGTGTACAGATATATATATATATATATGAAATCAGCATAGCCGATTCCATGGGCCGTGACTGTATCCATTAGGCCGATGACACGCCCATCATTTAGTATGATCTCTCATCTGTAAATCTGTGAACATGAAAGCAGACATGTCTACTTTTGAACTGATATCTTTATCGTTTTATTCACGGTGAACATTAAGGATAAGAAGACACAAATACACCGGGAATTGAGCCAACCATGATGACGGTCGTCAGCATCATAATGTATCTTTCCATCTCTTTCCATCTCTTTCTATCTCTCTATATCTCTTTGTCTTTTTCGTTCTCTCTCTCTCTCTCTCTCTCTCTCTCTCTCTCTCTCTTTCGTTTTCTCTATATCTCTCTGTCTTTTTCGTTCTCTCTCTCTCTATCTATCTATCTATCTATATATATATATCTATCTATCTATCTCTGTCTTTTTCGTTCTCTCTTTCTATCTATCTATACATCTCTGTCTTTTTTGTTCTATCTATCTATCTATCTATCTATCTATCTATCTCTGTCTTTTTCGTTCTATCTATCTATCTATCTCTGTCTTTTTCGTTCTATCTATCTATCTATCTATCTATCTATCTATCTATATCTCTCTGTCTTTTTCGTTCTCTCTCTATCTTATATATATATATATATATATATATATATATATATATATATAGATAGATAGATAGATAGATAGATAGAGAGAGAGTGAGAGAGAAAGAGTGTGAGAGAGGGTGAGAGAGAGGGGATAGTTGGTATGGTTGTTGGAACTGTGGTTGGAATAGTTGTAGGTTACTATTTAAAACATTTAGAATATTATAAGAACTACATGTTTTTAATATATATTCTTTGTAAAAACACGTGCATACTATATATATATATATATATATATATTTATATATATGTATATATATATAAATGCAACTACAAATATAAATATTATATCCTTATATAAGATCATATCGTGATAAGTAAATGCTCGATATACTAAAATTTGTATGAATTACAATATTTATTCATTCATTAAGTATTCAAACAAGGAATATATAACAAAATATTTTCCTTAATCCATGGATTTTTAAAAATTAGCTCTTTTCATCGCAGGAAAAAAATCAAAAAACATGTATTACTAGTTAGCATGAATTTGAAATATAAAAAGTTGTGAGCAAAGAACATCTTCAATCAAATGTGGGGAGCAAAATATAATGGGTCGATGAAAATACCCAAGGGATCAAGCAGAAGCAGCAGCAGAGATAAGGTGATCATTAAGTTTTAATCCATAAAATCCAGATGACAAAATCGAAGAACCGAGGTATGAAAGGATCAGAATGAAGTCCAAAATAAAACAATCAGTTTATAATTAAATAAGTGACTCACCAAAAAGATGTTTTGCTAATTTTCCTCAGAGCTTAATTTTGAAAATCTATGGATTAAGGAAAAAAATTATATTTCTTGGTCGAATACTTGATGAATTAATAAATATTGTAATTTACCCAATTTTTATTTTCATCATTAATTTTTTTTATATACATATTGATCTTATTTTTCATTTTACTTCAAGTTATATTTCTCTCTTTTTTTATTTTTATTATGTTTCCGTTTTTGCTGGAGATGGGGCATCCTACCGGATGCCAGACATTCACCGGCTATTTCAGACACTCCAGCCTAGAGATCTTTTAAAGATTCTAACCGTCCCTTTAAGTGCAATTGTTTATATTTCTCTTGCACTCGGTTCAGCGGATATACTCGCCAGATAGCTTTTCAAATTCTTTTTCATTAGTCCTTTTGCTCCTATAATTACTGGTATGATGGAGATTTTCCTAAGATTCCAGTTTCTTTTCATGTCGTACATAAGACCTTGGTATTTCGTAATCTTTTCCCTTTCTGCTCTGTTCAATCCTGCATCATTAGGGACACTGACTTCAACTAGGGTTGCTACTTTCTCCTTTTTATCCCATATCACGATGTCAGGTTTAACAGCTCCGTTTTCTAGATATGTAGCCGTAGGGATTGCACATTCATAGTGGATGGTGTATAAATTATTTCCAACTGTCCTTTCTGATATATGTTCCCAGGATTTGCTGCTACACTGGATATTCAACTTTTCACAAATAGTTCAGTGAAGATATTTACACACTCCGTTGTGTCGCATTGTATAATAGCCATCCTACAGGAGAACTTTACAACTGGATGTCAGGTGGCTCACACTCTCTACTTCTGTGTGGCAGAACCTGTGTGTGTGGGTGTCCTGGTAATAAAGAATTTTAATTATACATGCATAATTTGGCTACACATTTGCAAAACGTGTTTCAGCTACAGCTATAAAAAGCCGGACTTTTTCAAGCCAGAACGTCTGTACTTTACGCTTTAATTCTGTGAAACAAAAGATTCCACAAAATGAAAGATTCCACAAAATGAAAGCATAAAGTAGAGACGTTCTGGCTTGAAAAAGTTTGGCTTTTTATAACCTTGACTGAAACATGATTTGCAAATGTGTAGCCAAATTATAAATTAAAAAGCTTTTCTGCCATTTTGAAAATATATTTTTTCCATGATATACAAAATATCATAAACATTTACGGAAAGTCTTTTTTTTAATTGAAAATCGCTCCAGACAAGGCATGAAGCCACTTGATGTAAGGAACTAAATACTACTTCAAGGTAAAAAACTAGCAAACGATACGTGTTAGATGGAAAATTCCGACCCAGAAAACGACAATTCGTCCCCCTTTGTCAGAAACATCGTTCATGGAATGTGAGAAGTAAAGGACAAAATAAGGGAAGCGAGAATTACGAGGCTGGGGAAAGTAAACCCAAGGTCAACTTTCTACTCTTCATCAATTTACAATCGCTATGATGCTAATGCTATTTTGTATATCATGAAAATATATAGTTTCGGAATGGGCAGAAACAATTGTCTGATAATAAAGTGTTTGGAGATGGAATCTGGAATATTTCCTGAATGATTATTATTATATTATATTATATTATATTATATTATATTATTATTATATTATATTATATATTTTTGTGTGAGTGTGTTTGTGTACAGAGATGATCCAGCGTGTCCCGCGTGTCAAATATATGGAACATAAATAATAAATAGATTGATTTATGGTGAATACCGTGAACCATAAATTCAAAAATTAATGAGTCTTTCTGAACGCGCGACAAGGTCAATAATAGAAGTTACATGTAAATTGGTTGTTTGGATTGCTACACCTGATATCAGAAATGTTGTAATTTAAGATATTTGCCAAACAAAATGCCATTTTTGCCCATTCTGAGACATTTGACTCCTTTGGGAACAATATTCTTTTTCTTATGGTCACCATGTAAATTCATTAATCATAAAATTTAGGGATTTTTGTGCAAAATCTAATGAAAGGAATTTTGAATCTGTTATTGTTGCCTATTTTGTGGGAATTTTAGGCCCCTGGGCGACAAACCAATGTTTCCTGGTGGATTTTAATGGCGACATTAATTTTTTCGTAAAATGTTACGCTTAGTGATCTATCTGGAGATATAACTTCTAACTGCTTGCGTGTACAGTTTTCACAGACGACAAATAAACAAACTTTGTTTAGTTTTAACTCGTGAAAAGAATACATTGTATTAATGTATTAATTTAATGTTATTCGTTTTGCGATAAATTGATTTTCTTTTTAAGACTTTAATATTTGTTGGTGAAAGATGTTCCGATGTCGTTATCAGTTTATAATATATATTATATATTTTTTAAATTTAATATTTTCTTTTAATAAAGTAATATTTTTATTTTGAATTGAACTCTTTATTTAATCTATGGGGGTAGATTGTTCTCATCCCATCATCCATGACCGAGTGAAAGTAATAATCATCAGTTCTAAGTGATAGTCTCATAAAGGTTGAAGGTTCAATTTTTACTAGATGTACAATAACTAAGAATAGCATAAACGTTTACATTTCTACCCGATCATGGTTGATAGAATGAGAACAATCAACCCCATAGATTAAATAGAAAATAGAAGGATAAAGTAATATGATGCTCGAATTCGACATAAAGATCCCAAGTTTGACTAAAACGTTCCCAAATTCGAAAAGATGTATCTGAAGAAGGCTGGAGATTACATCTGCCGAAAACGCTGTGAATATAACAACCAAGATGAGAATAAGAGTTCAAAACATCAAAATAATTATTCGTATTTTAAATTAAAAAATCAATATTTGGATTTTGAAATAAAAAGCGATTTTTGTTGTTAAAAACGTGTTTTTAATGAATATTATTCCAAGTAAAATGCTGGCAATTTCATTGATAAATACATTAGCAACAATAATGCATTGATGACATTCACACGTCAATGTTTTGATGTGTTGCTTTCACGCTATAAATTAAATCTATTCGAAACAAAAACAAATTCATTTAAATGTTAAAATGCTCAAAATATGTACGTAAAATGATGATCAAATATTAAATAAATATCTTTGAACAGTTTTCCGTATTTTTTTTATTCAATTATTTGTCGTTCAAACAAATCATAACGTGAGTGATGCGATATAAGTCTTGTTGACACACAGTCATATCGACACATTTTTCGCTTCGTCAAAACACATAGACGGATTTTTCAACTTGGCCACGAGAATGTCTCAACCAAAGGAAAAAAAGAAAAAAAAAGAAAAAGAAGAAATATTCTTCTGTAGATGGTAGATTTACCAAAAGTACTCAAGTTTATAAAAAAAAATGTTTTTGAGATGAATAAATAATATATTTTAAAAACAAATAATCTGCGTTGTGCAAGGTTTACTAAATATTTTATAACAAAAAATATCTTTATTATTTCCACCCACCCAACGCTTCAAATTGTGTGACTTTTCAAAATATCGTTCCACGCCGACCACGTGACACACAGCCATATCAACACATTTTTCGCTTCGTCAAAACACATAGACGGATTTTTCAACTTGGCCAGGAGAATGTCTCAACCAAGAGAAAAAAGAAAAAAAAGAAAAAGAAGAAATATTCTTCTGTAGATGGTAGATTTACCAAAAGTACTCAAGTTTATAAAAAAAAATGTTTTTGAGATGAATAAATAATTTATTTTAAAAACAAATAATCTGCGTTGTGCAAAGTTTTCTAAATATTTTATAACAAAAAATATCTTTATTATTTCCACCCACCCAACGCTTCAAATTGTGTGACTTTTCAAAATACATATATATATATATATATATATATATATATATATATATATATATATATATATATATATATATATATTTATATGTATATAAATACATATATATGCATATATATATACATATATATATATATACACATATATATATATATATATATAAATACATATATATACATATATATATATACTTATACATATATATGTATATAAATACGTATATATATACATATATATGTAGGTATGTAAACACATATTTATATACATATATATGTATGTATATAAACACACACATATATATATATACATATATATATATACATATATATATATATATATATATATATATATATATATATATATTTGTGTTATAATGGAATAATTCCAGGAGGAAATCCGGGTATGAGAGCTCAATGTAGTAAACAGAGCAATAATAACATAAAATATAATAACACGAAATCACATAATTGTCGATGCAAATAAGTAAATAATCTGAATAAATAAATATTTCAAAATACCATTATATACGCATACACACAAATACTATATATCACCAAGTCGGCAATTCTGTGTCTATAGCAGATATTATTATAACTATTATGTTGGTGGTGGTGGTGGTGGGGGGGGGTTACCTTAAATAATGTTATTTAATTTGGTATCTTCACCGTTATAAGTCTAGAGGTCCATCGGATTACTAGTCGTTGGTTATTTTAAATTTATATTTATGTCTGCACTTAGCCATAAGTTCATCTCGTTTATTTAAGAAATAAAAAAAATAAAAAAAATAAATAAAATAAAAAATATTTCTGCAGGTAATACACTAGTTATTGAATAAATATAAGTATAAATGCCAAATATTACTACTAGACATTATTAGACTTGAATTAGTAATCCGATGGACCTCTAGACTTATAACGGTGAAGATACCAAATTGAATAACATTATTTACGGTAACCCCCCCCCATAATATTGATAATAATATCTGTGATAGACACAGATTTACTGACTTGGTGATATATAGTATTTGTGTGTACGCGGATATTTATTATTTACTTAAAATAAGATAGTGGTATGAAAATTTTTTTCTGCAGGTAATACACTAGTTTTTGAATTAATATAAGTATAAATGTCAAATATTGCCACTAGACATTATTAGACTTGAATTAGTAATCCGATGGGCCTCTAGAATTACAACGGTGAAGATACCAAATTGAATAACATTAGGTACGGTACCCCCCCCCATAATATTCATAATAATATCTGTTATAGACACAGATTTACCGACTTGGTGATATATAGTATTTGTGTGTATACGTATATAATGGTATTTTGAAATATTTACTTATTCAGATTATTTACTTAAAATAAGATAGTGGTATGAAAATTTTTCTGCAGGTAATACACTAGTTATTGAATTAATATAAGTATAAATGTCAAATATTACCACTAGACATTATTAGACTTGAATTAATAATACGATGGTTCTCTAGACTGATAACGGTGAAGATAACAAATTGAATACCCCCCCCGCATGATATTTATAATAATAGATTATCAAATTAATCTAAAATATAAATAAGGTAAGACTAATTTTTAGAACTCATATTACATCAGTAAGAATATAGAGTGTTATGTAAATATTGTGTGTAGGTGTGTGGATATATATGTATGTGTGCGTATGTATATGTGTGTATATGTGCGTATATGTATATATGTGTGTGTGTATGTATGTGTATGTATGTGTTTACATATGTGAGCAACTACATGCGTATGCATTTGGTCAATATTTCAAATAGATTCAGAGATATATATATGTGTATTCATGTATGTATATATATATATATATGTGTGTGTATGTATATGTGTATAGATATGTATATGTGTGGGTGTGTATGTGTATATATGTGTGTGTATGTGCGTATGGATTTGTATGTATACATATATGTATGTGCGTGTAATTTTATTTCAATTAGATTCTCTTTCTTGGAACCCAGACGGACTGGGAATTTATGACACGCGGTCTGTCTATTTCTTCTCTGTGCCTGTTAATTGTTTCTTTCTTTCTTTTCTCCAACCGAATTTGAGAACACGAGTTTCGCCGGACGCATTCTGGCTAGAGATGAATAAAAGTTGCGTATGTGATTATGTTTAGTTATGATAATGTGCGAGTGAGATTATGTATGTGCGTGCGCATAGGATGTGTGCGTATTTAGTTTTGTGTATGCGCGTGAGTAAAGTTGCCTATATGTATGATATCGCCAAGTCGTATGTGTCATAATTTTGACACGGCAGTTTTTAGTTGATTAACTTAAAGATCCCTCCCCTTCGCCCGCCATAGTTAAATATAAGTTTTAAATTTCCCCCTCTCTATAAAAGATGTATCAAATTGGTTGCTACCACCACCATCTCTGATTATATTGGAACTGTGGTAGGTAAATTCAATTTTCTATCAGTCTCAAAAATGTAATTGTCTGAGTGATGCTTGAAAAAACCGAACTGTTGAAATAAATTATTGCATCGACAATTATGTGATTTCGTGTTATTATATTTTATGTTATATATATATATATATATATATATATATATATATATATATATATATATATATATATATATGCGTGTGAAAAAAATACATATACGTATATGTGTGAGAAAAAATGACAAACGGAAAACAGGTTAAAATACAGGAAAAAAAAAACAAGAGATTTGACCGGTTTCGTTCGTGTTAACGATCGTCTTCAGAAAAAGTTAGGATTTGGAAATCATTTTATTTTGAAGGCACACACATGGAAGAAGGAAAAGATACTCCGATTGGATTATCTTTTTCTACCACGGCATTTCATTTTCATGACTTATCGTATACCTTACCCCATATATATATATATATATATATATATATATATATATATATATATATATATATATATATATATGTATATAAATACATATATATATAGATATATATGTATATAAATACAGATTATATATACATATATATATGTATATAAATACAGATATATATATACATATATATATATATGTATATAAATACAGATATGGGAAGAGAAGGATGAAAGTAAATACAGATATATATACATATATATATGTATATAAATACACATATATATACATATATATATATGTATATAAATACAGATATATATATACATATATATATATATGTATATAAATACACATATATATACATATATATATATATATTTATATAAATACACATATATATACAAATATATGTATATAAATACACATATATATACACATATATATATAAATACACATATATACATATATATATATGTATTTATATACATATATATACATATATATATGTATTTATATACATATATATACATATACATATGTATTTATATACATATATATACATATATATATATGTATTTATATACAAATATATATACATATATATGTATATAAATACATATATATACATATATGTATATACATACCTATATATATATATGTATGTATATGAATACATATATACACATATATATGTATATAAATACATATATACACATATATATATATGTATTTATACACATATATATATATACATATATATGTATATAAATACCTATATATACATATATATATATGTATATAAATTCTTGTATATATATACATATATATATATATATATATATATATATATATATATATATATATATATATATATTTATATATTAAGTTAATCCAACAAAAGATATAAGAGGCAACTAATATCTTTTAATTAGTGAAACATCCGGATAAAAACTGAAGCTCAATATACTGGATAGAGCATTAATAGCATAATATAAAATGGAATAATAAAATAAGGTGCGATACAAATTTTATTAGAATTCAAAATTCAGGCAAAGTATCTCAAAGTCCTTTACTCATTTTGATTTCAACACAAAGTGAGTTTATTGAACTTTTTATTTGATTTGGTTCATTTATCATTGTATTAATTAACATAAACATTGGATGCATTTTTCACTGTAATTTACTGCATCGATTGCGGACGCATTTCCCGACTGGATAACTTTTTCGGTTTTTCAGTTCTTTCAATTTTTTCGCTTTTGGACTGTCACTCAATATCTGGATCAATCTTAAATCAACCTCTTGGATATCTTTTCTGAATATGTTTTAATTTGTATGACTTTTTTTTAACATGATTCACCCCAAACAAGGCAGGCCGCCACTGTAAACGTAAGGGGCTACTGAGAAAAAGGAAAAGGGGAGAACGATTGGTGGTTCAGCTTAAATTGGGATCTGAGCAGCGAGATGTCTGTTTACATTAGTTTTAAATTTCTGCATGTCAGTACTGTCGGGGAAACAGGGGGCAGGGTGGGAGTTCCAGACGTCAGCAGCCCGAGGAAAGAAGCTATTTGAGTAGAATGCTCTCCGGCATCTGGGGACCTCCACAGTGAATGAATGAGATTTAGTAGAATGTCGAGTTAGTCTAGTTAATTTACGTCGATGGGGCACCAGAGTAGCCAACTCATCGGAGCATAATCCATTGAATTATTTGTAAAACAAACATAAGGATGCTACATTGCGGCGATGGGACAGGGGCTGGAGCTTAGCTGACAGTGAGGGACCTATTAGGTTGACGACTTTGTCAAGGAGAGAGAGACTAGTAGATGATGCACCAGCCCAGATGTGACAACAATACTCCATGCATGGTCGGATGGTGGCTTTGTAGATATACAGGATAATGTCAGGTGTGAGGAGTTTACTAGCACGGTAGAGGGAGCCAACCTTCTTTGCGGCAGCCTTGGCAATGTCTTCAATATATGTGTTCCAATTCATGTTACCTGTGAAGGTTGGGCCAAGGAGTTTGAATGATGAACTCTCAGGTAGGGTGTTATTTGCCATGACAATCGGTGGTTGGAGAGGCTTCTTGTAGTTGTTGAAGGAAAGGAGCTTAGTCTTTGCGGCATTAAAAGTTACCAACCATTTATGGCCCCAATCCACTACAGCCTGGAGGTCATTTTCTAAAGATTCAGCCATTGCCTCAGATATGATCGCGTCTGTTTTGCCAACATGGCGAGAGTAAAGCGTGGTGTCGTCAGCAAATAAACCAATCTCAGACACTATGTCATCAGGGAGATCGTTTATATAGATCAGGAACAACAAAGGTCCAAGAATAGATCCCTGGGGTACACCTGCATTTATGTCATGTTGCTTAGATGACCAGCCATCGAGGACAACCTGGATTTTTCTTTTGTTTAGGAAGGATCTAATTATATTAAGTAGTTGCCCAGTAATACCGTATGAGCGTATTTTCAGGAGAAGCCCTTTATGCCATACCTTGTCAAAGGCCTTGGATATATCAAGCGCTACTTCCCTAGCTTCACCTGCCTTGTCGAGTGTATGATATATGCATTCAGAGATGACGGTTAGCATGTCTGCAGTAGATCGTGCTTGTCTAAATCCATACTGGCGGTCAGATAGAAGTTTAGCATTAACTAAGTGCCGTACTATCGCAAGATTGATTAAGGATTCAAAGATTTTGGCAAAGATCGGCAGTAGACTGATTGGGCGGTAGTTCTGAGCGTCGGTTCTATTCCCAGAACACTTGTAGACTGGTACCACAGAGGTAATTTTCCAGCTATCGGGGAAGCAAGATTCGGCTAGGGATTTATTGTAGAGTTTGGAGAGGACAGGGGCCAGTTCAGCAGAGCATTTCTTTATTACTATTACAGGACTTAGATGGATTTTTAAACTTTAACAAATAAATATGTTTTTGGCTT
>OY744528.1:128350354-128392854 GCA_963556195.1 Sepiola atlantica | reverse complement strand
GACGCACAGTATCGAGACTCGTACAGTCAGTCAAGAAATTCAAACGTTATATATCGACGCACAGTATCGAGACTCGTACAGTCAGTCAAGAAATTCAAACGTTATCTATCGACGCACAGTATCGAGACTCGTACAGTCAGTCAAGAAATTCAAACGTTATCTATCGACGCACAGTATCGAGACTCGTACAGTCAGTCAAGAAATTCAAACGTTTTCTATCGACGCACAGTATCGAGACTCGTACAGTCAGTCAAGAAATTCAAACGTTATCTATCGACGCACAGTATCGAGACTCGTACAGTCAGTCAAGAAATTCAAACGTTTTCTATCGACGCACAGTATCGAGACTCGTACAGTCAGTCAAGAAATTCAAACGTTATCTATCGACGCACAGTATCGAGACTCGTACAGTCAGTCAAGAAATTCAAACGTTTTCCATCGACGCACAGTATCGAGACTCGTACAGTCAGTCAAGAAATTCAAACGTTATCTATCGACGCACAGTATCGAGACTCGTACAGTCAGTCAAGAAATTCAAACGTTTTCTATCGACGCACAGTATCGAGACTCGTACAGTCAGTCAAGAAATTCAAACGTTACCTATCGACGCACAGTATCGAAACTCGTACAGTCAGTCAAGAAATTCAAACGTTTTCTATCGACGCACAGTATCGAGACTCGTACAGTCAGTCAAGAAATTCAAACGTTTTCTATCGACGCACAGTATCGAGACTCGTACAGTCAGTCAAGAAATTCAAACGTTTTCTATCGACGCACAGTATCGAGACTCGTACAGTCAGTCAAGAAATCCAAACGTTTTCTATCGACGCACAGTATCGAAACTCGTACAGTCAGTCAAGAAATTCAAACGTTATCTATCGACGCACAGTATCGAAACTCGTACAGTCAGTCAAGAAATTCAAACGTTATCTATCGACGCACAGTATCGAGACTCGTACAGTCAGTCAAGAAATTCAAACGTTATCTATCGACGCACAGTATCGAAACTCGTACAGTCAGTCAAGAAATTCAAACGTTATCTATCGACGCACAGTATCGAGACTCGTACAGTCAGTCAAGAAATTCAAACGTTTTCTATCGACGCACAGTATCGAGACTCGTACAGTCAGTCAAGAAATTCAAACGTTTTCTATCGACGCACAGTATCGAGACTCGTACAGTCAGTCAAGAAATTCAAACGTTTTCTATCGACGCACAGTATCGAGACTCGTACAGTCAGTCAAGAAATTCAAACGTTTTCTATCGACGCACAGTATCGAGACTCGTA
Organism: Sepiola atlantica; assembly: GCA_963556195.1. Taxonomy (NCBI): domain Eukaryota; kingdom Metazoa; phylum Mollusca; class Cephalopoda; order Sepiida; family Sepiolidae; genus Sepiola; species Sepiola atlantica. The sequence goes on along the minus strand of OY744528.1, from coordinate 128,391,566 downwards.
CAGTCAGTCAAGAAATTCAAACGTTATCTATCGACGCACAGTATCGAGACTCGTACAGTCAGTCAAGAAATTCAAACGTTATATATCGACGCACAGTATCGAGACTCGTACAGTCAGTCAAGAAATTCAAACGTTATCTATCGACGCACAGTATCGAGACTCGTACAGTCAGTCAAGAAATTCAAACGTTATCTATCGACGCACAGTATCGAGACTCGTACAGTCAGTCAAGAAATTCAAACGTTTTCTATCGACGCACAGTATCGAGACTCGTACAGTCAGTCAAGAAATTCAAACGTTATCTATCGACGCACAGTATCGAGACTCGTACAGTCAGTCAAGAAATTCAAACGTTTTCTATCGACGCACAGTATCGAGACTCGTACAGTCAGTCAAGAAATTCAAACGTTATCTATCGACGCACAGTATCGAGACTCGTACAGTCAGTCAAGAAATTAAACGTTTTCTATCGACGCACAGTATCGAGACTCGTACAGTCAGTCAAGAAATTCAAACGTTATCTATCGACGCACAGTATCGAGACTCGTACAGTCAGTCAAGAAATTCAAACGTTTTCTATCGACGCACAGTATCGAGACTCGTACAGTCAGTCAAGAAATTCAAACGCTATCTATCGACGCACAGTATCGAGACTCGTACAGTCAGTCAAGAAATTCAAACGTTTTCTATCGACGCACAATATCGAGACTCGTACAGTCAGTCAAGAAATTCAAACGTTATCTATCGACGCACAGTATCGAGACTCGTACAGTCAGTCAAGAAATTCAAACGTTTTCTATCGACGCACAGTATCGAGACTCGTACAGTCAGTCAAGAAATTCAAACGTTATCTATCGACGCACAGTATCGAGACTCGTACAGTCAGTCAAGAAATTCAAACGTTTTCTATCGACGCACAGTATCGAGACTCGTACAGTCAGTCAAGAAATTCAAACGTTTTCTATCGACGCACAGTATCGAGACTCGTACAGTCAGTCAAGAAATTCAAACGTTATCTATCGACGCACAGTATCGAGACTCGTACAGTCAGTCAAGCAATTCAAACGTTTTCTATCGACGCACAGTATCGAGACTCGTACAGTCAGTCAAGAAATTCAAACGTTATCTATCGACGCACAGTATCGAGACTCGTACAGTCAGTCAAGAAATTCAAACGTTATCTATCGACGCACAGTATCGAGACTCGTACAGTCAGTCAAGAAATTCAAACGTTTTCTATCGACGCACAGTATCGAGACTCGTACAGTCAGTCAAGAAATTCAAACGTTTTCTATCGACGCACAGTATCGAGACTCGAACAGTCAGTCAAGAAATTCAAACGTTATCTATCGACGCACAGTATCGAGACTCGAACAGTCAGTCAAGAAATTCAAACGTTATCTATCGACGCACAGTATCGAGACTCGTACAGTCAGTCAAGAAATTCAAACGTTTTCTATCGACGCACAGTATCGAGACTCGTACAGTCAGTCAAGAAATTCAAACGTTATCTATCGACGCACAGTATCGAGACTCGTACAGTCAGTCAAGAAATTCAAACGTTTTCTATCGACGCACAGTATCGAGACTCGTACAGTCAGTCAAGAAATTCAAACGTTTTCTATCGACGCACAGTATCGAGACTCGTACAGTCAGTCAAGAAATTCAAACGTTATCTATCGACGCACAGTATCGAGACTCTTACAGTCAGTCAAGAAATTCAAACGTTTTCTATCGACGCACAGTATCGAGACTCGTACAGTCAGTCAAGAAATTCAAACGTTATCTATCAACGCACAGTATCGAGACTCGTACAGTCAGTCAAGAAATTCAAACGTTTTCTATCGACGCACAGTATCGAGACTCGTATAGTCAGTCAAGAAATTCAAACGTTTTCTATCGACGCACAGTATCGAGACTCGTACAGTCAGTCAAGAAATTCAAACGTTTTCTATCGACGCACAGTATCGAGACTCGTACAGTCAGTCAAGAAATTCAAACGTTATCTATCGACGCACAGTATCGAGACTCGAACAGTCAGTCAAGAAATTCAAACGTTATCTATCGACGCACAGTATCGAGACTCGTACAGTCAGTCAAGAAATTCAAACGTTTTCTATCGACGCACAGTATCGAGACTCGTACAGTCAGTCAAGAAATTCTAACGCTATCTATCGACGCACAGTATCGAGACTCGTACAGTCAGTCAAGAAATTCAAACGTTTTCTATCGACGCACAATATCGAGACTCGTACAGTCAGTCAAGAAATTCAAACGTTATCTATCGACGCACAGTATCGAGACTCGTACAGTCAGTCAAGAAATTCAAACGTTATCTATCGACGCACAGTATCGAGACTCGTACAGTCAGTCAAGAAATTCAAACGTTTTCTATCGACGCACAGTATCGAGACTCGAACAGTCAGTCAAGAAATTCAAACGTTATCTATCGACGCACAGTATCGAGACTCGAACAGTCAGTCAAGAAATTCAAACGTTATCTATCGACGCACAGTATCGAGACTCGTACAGTCAGTCAAGAAATTCAAACGTTATCTATCGACGCACAGTATCGAGACTCGTACAGTCAGTCAAGAAATTCAAACGTTATCTATCGACTCACAGTATCGAGACTCGTACAGTCAGTCAAGAAATTCAAACGTTTTCTATCGACGCACAGTATCGAGACTCGTACAGTCAGTCAAGAAATTCAAACGTTATCTATCGACGCACAGTATCGAGACTCGTACAGTCAGTCAAGAAATTCAAACGTTATCTATCGACGCACAGTATCGAGACTCGTACAGTCAGTCAAGAAATTCAAACGTTTTCTATCGACGCACAGTATCGAGACTCGTACAGTCAGTCAAGAAATTCAAACGTTATCTATCGACGCACAGTATCGAGACTCGTACAGTCAGTCAAGAAATTCAAACGTTATCTATCGACGCACAGTATCGAGACTCGTACAGTCAGTCAAGAAATTCAAACGTTTTCTATCGACGCGCAGTATCGAGACTCGTACAGTCAGCCAAGAAATTCAAACGTTATCTATCGACGCACAGTATCGAGACTCGTACAGTCAGTCAAGAAATTCAAACGTTTTCTATCGACGCACAGTATCGAGACTCGTACAGTCAGTCAAGAAATTCAAACGTTATCTATCGACGCACAGTATCGAGACTCGTACAGTCAGTCAAGAAATTCAAACGTTTTCTATCGACGCACAGTATCGAGACTCGTACAGTCAGTCAAGAAATTCAAACGTTATCTATCGACGCACAGTATCGAGACTCGTACAGTCAGTCAAGAAATTCAAACGTTATCTATCGACGCACAGTATCGAGACTCGTACAGTCAGTCAAGAAATTCAAACGTTTTCTATCGACGCACAGTATCGAGACTCGTACAGTCAGTCAAGAAATTCAAACGTTATCTATCGACGCACAGTATCGAGACTCGTACAGTCAGTCAAGAAATTCAAACGTTTTCTATCGACGCACTGTATCGAGACTCGTACAGTCAGTCAAGAAATTCAAACGTTTTCTATCGACGCACAGTATCGAGACTCGAACAGTCAGTCAAGAAATTCAAACGTTATCTATCGACGCACAGTATCGAGACTCGTACAGTCAGTCAAGAAATTCAAACGTTATCTATGTAGTCTCTCTGTTTACGCATATATAGTTTTTATTTCGCTTGTCAGAAAACGCGATGAATCTATTCTTTGCAGATGATTATTGTTTTATGCTCATGAGAAACCGATTTTTCCTCTACCAGAGATCTCAACCCATAGATAGGCGACATTTGTTTGAATGTAATTGTGATATATAAATAGTGACTGGACATTTTTAAATGTGAAAATAGGGTCATACATACAAATGTTCCAGTGCTCATTCGTAGCATATTGCTGAAGATTTTCTTTTTGTTGATAAAATTGATATTGCAACATATGCATATGTAAAAACAAACGAAAGAAAGAAAAACGACAGATGTTTTGTTGCATTTTTGCTAATATATATATATATATATATATATATATATATATATATATATAGTATAAATTTTTATTTATACAAACATTATTGGTTACCTCTTCAGACCAAAGAAGGCACGAACTTCCTTGTCTTCTTTAGTCTGAAGAGGTGAACTCTCTTTGAAGAGTACAACCGAAACATGTATGCACATATGTAATCAATAATGTTTGTATGAATAACAAAATTATACTATTGAGCACTTTTTATAAACACTGGAGTTTCAACGGATTTACATCTACAGAAACTAATACAATACGTGTACCATATATACATGTACCATATATATATATGTTATAATGGAATCATTCCAGGAGGAAATCCGGGTATGAGAGCTCAATGTGGTAAACAGAGCAAGAATAATATAAAATATAATAACACGAAATTACATGATTGTCGATGCAATAATTTATTTCAACCTTGTGGTTTTTTCAAGCATCAATCCAGACAATTACATTTTTGAGACTCAACAACTTGAGTTTTATTGTTCGCTTGATAATACATTTATCCTTAAATGATTCCACTTGTTTACAAAGAAGTGTGAGCTGAATTTATTTATTGTACATAAAATACAACGAAATGTCGGAGAATACATGAATGTCAAACGAAATAACTTAAAAAATGAATGAGGAACTCGAATTAAAAAAGACAACAAATCTCGTAATCTGACTTTCTATGGAAATAATCTTCGTTGAAAATACACGAAATCGCCAGACATTTTGGATGGCACTGTGCGTATTGTAGCGGCACTAGAAATGCAGGGAAGGTACAAATCTATCAATGTCCATGTTGAAGAAAATGGTGACTCCAAATTTGGTAGAACGCATCGAATCGAAATTTTCGCAAAAGTAAAAGTACACTTGGAGGCTAACATTACACAAGTAGATGTTGCTTACTATTTTTTCTCAACTGTTTTCCCCGTAATTGGTTGAAACTAGTGAGGTAACTAAATGGGTATTTCTCTTTTAAAACGAAGCCGATTTGCAGTAGTTCGTCGTAAGTTGACAAAATGTTATTTGGCTTTTTGTTTTCATAAACAATTGAACATAGTTAATGAGGACTTCTTTAGTATTTTTTAATAGTAAAGAACTTATTTTGAAAAAAAGAAAATGATGCAAAGATTATAAAGTGTATCACTTTGATGTTCATTTTTTAAAAACAAAAACTTGTGGATGTGATCTGGTGCCACCATTACCGACACATGAAGCCCCCATGTCCGGTGGTATACCTTCTCAGAAGATATTGAAATGTAAGTTTCACAAAATTCAATTGAACTGTTACATTTACTGGGTTAATGAAAATGTAATCGTAAGTTTATAACTAAGTGAAATTAGGAGTAATATAAATAAAATGAAAACCACTTACTTCCGCCTGGCAATTCTGAAATGTCTAGGGTGAGAATTTTACATAGTTAGACGCCTTTTTAACAAATGTTATGCTGCAAATCATCTACACACATTACACAGGTCCGCAGATTACATGTTTTTACGGTATACTCGATTGAGCAACAGCTTTTAAGATTATAAAACAACCTTTTTGAATAACTTACCTACATAAGGGTAATTACAGAAGGGTAATTGAACTCTACAAAATGTTCAAAGTTTTGTTTCACACCTTCTGGCCACTTCTAATGCTGGGCGACGTCACTCCCGGAAGGATGAGTAAGCAATTAATTCTTTCAAAATGGCTACCCATTTAGTAATGGTCGGGATATGCCTTGCTTAACTTCAATTTACAACAAAACACCTTATCTTAACAACGTAATGAAAATAAAGAATTATAATGTGAAAAAATCCTATCACAATGACGTCACTTCCGGAAAGATGACTTTGCAATTTTAACAGAAAAAAGCCCACTTAACAAAAGGCCACCATATAATTAAAAAAACGGACAAAAGCCTAACAACATTAAACAAATGAATTTAAATAAATGAATTAAAAAACATTTTTTTACTATTTTATAATTTAATTATCAATGATGTTTGTCAGTATTTTTTTTTACAAAAATGTTTTATTTAAATTTTAAACAATTTTCGAAACTTTGTAGCTGCATTCTTTCAAAAGTTTTCAATTTATGCGAAGTTTCATTTTTGTTTCGAATTTAAATTAAATTTATATCGTCTGTTGATTAAATGGCATATAGGAAAAATATTTGACATAAATATTTCCAAGTTCGACAAGACACACCTGAAGAATGTCGGAGGTTACATTGGCTGAAACGTTATAAAAATAACATTCAAGATGAGAACAGTAGTTCGAATAATCCAAATGATACAAGTATTTAGCATGTTGTTTTCAAGCAAATAAAATCGATTTTTCTGAGTTTGGGAAAGCTAGACTCCTTCTCTTGTAGATTTAAATAGGGGTTAAGACCCTCTTTCCCAATATTTTAGAAAAATATTTATTTATTTATTCTGTTGTTTTCAAACAAATAAAATCGATTTTTGTAAGTTATAATTTTGTTTTGTTTCATAAGAATATATTAATGCGTTTCTTGCATGTTTTTTTGTTTCATCAGAATATGTTAATGTGTTTCTTGCATGTTTTTTGTTTCATCAGAATATATTAATGTGTTTCTTGCATTTTTTCTTTGTTTCATCAGAATATATTAATGCGTTTCTTGCATGTTTTTTGTTTCATCAGAATATGTTAATGAGTTTAACTTGCACACCCATCAACTCATGTTGCTGCAACATCATTGTCTTCTGCCGTGTTCCATTCCTTTTACATCGTCTTTGTTTCTGAATGCAATGTTGCATCTCTAATTCATTTATTACAAAAGGTTTATCATTCAGAAGGTAAAATGCCAATTGATCGTAAGTTTAAAGACACCGAGATCAAATAAATCTCAAAGGAAACGTATCCATTCATATTCTACCGCGTCGCAATTTCACAATGGCCACTTTCAGTGGTTCATTAAGGCAATTCGTTTCAGTGGTTCATTAAGGCAATCCGTTTCAGTGGTTCATTAAGGCAATCCGTTTCAGTGGTTCATTAAGGCAATCCGTTTCAGTGGTTCATTAAGGCAATCCGTTTCAGTGGTTCATTAAGGCAATCCGTTTCAGTGGTTCATTAAGGCAATTCGTTTCAGTGGTTCATTAAGGCAATCCGTTTCAGTGGTTCATTAAGGCAATCCGTTTCAGTGGTTCATTAAGGCAATCCGTTTCAGTGGTTCATTAAGGCAATCCGTTTCAGTGGTTCATTAAGGCAATCCGTTTCAGTGGTTCATTAAGGCAATCCGTTTCAGTGGTTCATTAAGGCAATCCGTTTCAGTGGTTCATTAAGGCAATCCGTTTCAGTGGTTCATTAAGGCAATCCGTTTCAGTGGTTCATTAAGGCAATCCGTTTCAGTGGTTCATTAAGGCAATCCGTTTCAGTGGTTCATTAAGGCAATCCGTTTCAGTGGTTCATTAAGGCAATCCGTTTCAGTGGTTCATTAAGGCAATCCGTTTCAGTGGTTCATTAAGGCAATCCGTTTCAGTGGTTCATTAAGGCAATCCGTTTCAGTGGTTCATTAAGGCAATCCGTTTCAGTGGTTCATTAAGGCAATTCGTTTCAGTGGTTCATTAAGGCAATTCGTTTCAGTGGTTCATTAAGGCAATCCGTTTCAGTGGTTCATTAAGGCAATCCGTTTCAGTGGTTCATTAAGGCAATCCGTTTCTAATCACGACGATAAGCGACTGATTTGCTTTGGTTGGTTTTACGCCATATCAATCCTGCTGTGCCATTCAATATCAAAACACAGTACACATTAAAGTACAGTAAATATTAAGGCATCCAATGTACACGATGAAGTGAACACAAGTTGCTTTTATAACCATAGCTGGAGGGTTATGGCTGATTCCTACATTTCTCAACAGTCTTAGTGCATAAAGCAGCAAAAAAAAAAATCCGATCGGATTTGAACTCGATATAGACGATTACGTAGTCCTCAACGGTATCCATTAGTCTAATCACACACACACACACACACACACACACACACACACAACCTCCCTCTTAGGAAAACGAAACGAACTGAAACGCTTTGATTTCCATTTGTTTGTTTTCTTTTGCCTTTTTCTATGATATATTTAATGTTGGATTGAAGTTACATTTGTATCATTCGCGCTAGATTTCATTCTAGAAAGAAACAGGTGTAATTGTGAATGCTTATCGATTGTCAATGCTGCATCGAAACGGCACCTCTTCTTCCCACTGTCCACCTACATTTACTGTTCAGACAATCTCTGCAATCGTACAGTCACTGTACTTTTAACCCTGACCATCACTTACACACCTACTGTATAGATAAACTTACGTCACATAATATGAATCAACGCATTCAATGCATTTATATATTTACTCCACTTGCGCACGTTCAATTACTGCAATTATGTAAACTCTATAGTTGTGCAACAAATGCACGCGATCACTGCCCTATGCATTTTTTTTTGCACTCCTAAAATACCAAGTCTTACAAATGTACCGCACTCGCATATTAGATAGTTTTTATACAGTAAGAAAAATCGTGCATTGGTATTTCAATGGCCATTAATTGACAACCACAAACAATGAATAGATTTATGCTAAACAAACATAATATATAATTCTAAACTTTAGGTCTAGAATCCTTATCACAGTTTTTATCAAAATCAATTGCATGATTTTCATTCTAGAAAATGTCTCAAATGTAAGGCTTAAGCTTAAGGGGGCTTACGAAGAAATTGAAATTCAGGAAATCTTGCTTCATTTGTGCTTAATGACTATGAATCAAATTCAATGTAAATCTGAAATATTTGAATTTTCAAATGAGAGAGTGTGCCCATATTATGCCCCCCCTCAAAAAAACCCTTTAAAAAAATCCAAAGAAACTGAAATTTGTGGAATCTTTATTAATTGATGTTTCATAGCTATTGTTAAATTTCACAAAAATCGGAGTTATCCAAATTGTAACGCATTGAATGCATTGCGCTTACCTAATCATAAATCTACTATTAACTGTACTCGTCGTAGGAGAGGCAATCTCGTACATTCACTGAGCTTGCATTATCATGGCTACTAATAACTAATAGACTAATAACTTAAAAGTCTCAATTTAGAACGCACTTCCTAGAATGCAAAACTTCCGCTTTTCTAAGTTATATTTACCCAATACATGTAGTCATACCCCGATTGTCAACATATCACACGATTACGCGCACCGAATGACCCGAATGTACAAACGCTAACCCGACACAAATTTTGCGCATTTTATTGTTTCTCTTCCGACTCTATCTTAGTTGAAAATACAACATGAAACAAAATGACTGTTTATAGTGGTTTAACAATATCTTATGCTATCTTATATATCTCTAGATTTATAAAGTTGGGTATGTTCATATGATTATATATTTGTGTGGATAGAATTCAATCAAAAACTAATTAACCGATCTTCAAATATTTAGTTTGATGCAAAGGAAGCAAAAATGGGGTTGAAGCCCGTCGCGATAATTCAGAAACCTCCGATTTTTGTGAAAGGTTAACAATATGTATGAGCCACCAATTAATAAAGATTCCCCAAATTTCAGTTTCTTGGAGTATTTTAAGGGTTTTTTTTAGATGGCATAATATCTCCCATAGTCATTAGACCCCAATTAAGCAAGATTCCCTGAATTTCAATTTCTTCTTAATAACCCTTCAAGTTTAAGCCTTAAATTTAAAACACTTTCTAGAATCAAATTTAGGTGCGAATTTAGGAGTGGATCCTATGCATACAAATATATAAACATATACACATATGTAACTGCACACAAATAAGATTATGTACGTCCATCCCGCCACACAAACGTTAGCGAATAAAATGCGTGTATTTGTAGAGTCCCTGGACGAAACCATTTCAAGTGGCGAGGGGAAGCCAAGTAGCAAATAACAACTCAGACAATCGTCACAAGCTTACCCCACTGCCTGAAATTGATTCGGCAAGTAATCCTCTACTCTATAATAAAAAAAAAAGTCAACGATGGGGGGGGGGGGGCTTTTGTTATTTACATCACCTGACATCATCATCATCATCATAACAAAAAAAGAACTCCTCCTCCCTGGGGGGGAAATGATGGCGCCAGCCTCGGCTAATAGCACACAAAATAGTCATAGAGGGTCAAAGTGGATGAGAAGACCGAGGAGGGACAACACTGACCAGACCTCCACTGAAAGAGTGCGGAGACTGCTGGGACCTTGGGGAGGCTTATTGCCACCTAAATCCCAGGGGAGACCAATGGTCGTTGCCAGTGAGAAGTCAATGGTAGGCGGCTGTTGCGATACCACAAGGTCATTTGCGGTGGTGATCGAAAAGAGGTGGAGAGTACTGGAAATCTGGGGAGGCTTGTTGTCACTCAAACTCCAGGGAATACCACCGGTTGTCGGTGAGCAATCACTGATGACCTGTGTGATAACTCCTAGTGACCAGAAATAATAACAACAACAACAACAACAACGATGATGATGATGATGATGATAATAATAATAATGATGATAATAATAATAATAATAATAATAATAATAATAATAATAATGATAATAATAATAATGATAATAATAATAATGATAATAATAATGATAATAATAATAATAATAATAATAATATTTATGATGATAATAATAATAATAATAATGATAATAATGATAATAATAATAATGATAATAATAATAATAATAATGATAATAATAATAATAATAATAATAATAATAATAATAATAATAATAATAATGATGATAATAATAATAATAATAATAATAATAATAATAATAATGATAATGATAATAATAATAATAATAATAATAATGATAATAATAATGATAATAATAATAATAATAATAATAATATTTATGATGATAATAATAATAATAATAATAATAATGATAATAATGATAATAATAATAATAATAATAATGATAATAATAATAATAATAATAATAATAATAATAATAATAATAATAATAATAATAATAATAATAATAATAATAATAATAATAATAATAATAATAATAATAATAATAAGTGAAAATAGTTGAAACACTAAGAACTGGTGTGAAAAAGAATCAAAGATTACAAAGAAAGAGTTGAAATTCTTTGGAAATAAACTACACATTCTTTAAGAATACTACGTTTAGAGATGATGACAGCTGGAATTGGTTGGTCAGGGGTCATATCAAAAGATCTTCCGAGAGCACCTTAATGGCAGTCCTAGAACAAGCCACTCGTAGTAGATCCATCAACCATTACATTGACAAAACTGCAGAATCACCGATATGCCGATTGTCCAATGAAAGGGAACAAACCTTAGCGCATATTGTATCTGAATGCCCAATGCTAGCACAACACCAGTATAAAAAATGGAGACACGACAAAGTCACTCAGGTACTACCCTGGAATATATGCAAACTTTATTAATTGGACCACAGTGAGAAGTGTTATGAACATAAGCCTGAAATGGTACAGGAGAACGCCAATGTTAAACTTCTTTGGGACATCTGCATACAAACTGATACGGTTCTTGAGCATTCTAAACCCGACTTTATCTTTCTAAACAAAAATAAGAGAACTAACTTAATCATTGATATAGCCTGCCCCTTCGATACCAGAGTACAGGAGAAAGAACACGAAAAAAAATATATATCAAGATCAAAAATGGGAATTAGTTAAACTATGGAAATGTAAAGAAGTAAAGGTGATCCCCGTTGTAATTGGAACGCTTGAGACCATAACGCAAAGCCACCATAAATGGCTTCAACAGATTGATGAGACAATTTCTGTTAGGAACAGCAAAAGTGTTAAGGTAAAGCTTGAATGTCTACGGTCAAGGGAATTGACTTGATGTTCAAAAAGGGAAACTCCAACTAAAAACATCAAAAAGTTGATAAAGAAGAAGAAGAAGAAGAAGAAGAAGAAGGATGATGATGATGATGATGATGATGATGATGATGATGATGATGATGATGATGATGATGATGATGATGATGAACTGGAACGCTAAGCAGTCACATGAAAGTTGCAATAGAAATAAAAGATAACAAGAACACTACCACATGAACCCGATGGAACTGAAATTGGAAGAAATTTCATAAACTTGACCCCCCCCCCTAAAAAAGTGATTGCACCAGCCTCGGCTGATACGACACAAAATAGTCGTAAAGAGTCAAGGAGAATGGAAATACCGTGGAGAGAAAGCACTAACCAGACTTCCACTAGAAGAGTGACGAGTACTAGGACATGGAGGCGGTTTATTGCGACCCAAACCCAAGATAAAACCCACGGTCGTTACCAGCGAGAAATCAATGGTAAGCGACTGTTGCGATAACACAAAGTCATTTTGCAATGGTTATAGATATATAGCGCGTCCGTCATTCATTTTCTTGTTAGTTATTCTTGTCGGAGGGTGTAAACTAGTATATATATATATATATATATATATATATATATATATATATATATATATATATATATATATATATATATATATATATAATTTTAAACCGGCTTATGTGAATTCAATTACGTTTCAGCGATCTAACGCTTCTTTGGTGCCGGAAAATAATAATGAAAATAAGTTCGCACAATAAGAGAAATCAGAAATAAAAACACCCCAATAAAAAACAACAACAGTCAGTGAAACATATTAAGAATAATAATAATTACAATAATAATAATAATAATAATAATAATAATAACAATAACAATATACCGAAGGAATTTTATAAAATAATTACTAATAGCTTTTAAGGACATAAAACATTAGGCAAATTACTAAATAAAAATACAATAAAAGTATCATATTACAACCATGAGAAATATGAAAAATATATAATTTCATTGAATAACTCTAAATTTAATAAATTAAATCATGTAATAAATAACTCTCAAAATCAAAGAATATATAAAAAATGTAACTGTAGGAAAAACTTAAACTCCTTACTAAATGGCGAATGCTTGACATCAGATAAAGTATACAAATGTAATGTTATTGAAAGAAATAAATCATCTGTATACATAGGGGCGACAGCTGGTCCCATTAAATTTAGATATAGCAACCATACAGTATATTTTTTGTTACTAATATTCAACCCAAACAAAGACAAAAGGGGTGAATACTTATTAATTGGTGTCTAATACCTATTGTAAATTTTTTTTAAAATCGGAGGTATCTAGATTTTCACGATGGGAATAGAACTAAATTAAACTAAATAAAGTCTACATTACAACAACTTATGTCAAGCAGCTGAGTTCGGAAATTCATAATGATCGGTTAATCATTTTTAGAATGAATCCTGTACATACAAATATAAAATGATACATAACTATATATATATATATATATATATATATATATATATATATATATAATAAACAATAACAAATATTTATTATTATTTGTCGCTCCTCGAAAAAGTAGAGCACTGTAAGTGTAGTATTAACACAGCATGACGTCACTAGCTTTAAATGCATCGTTCCTTTCATTAAAAAAGTAGAACGCTCTCAGACGTTAAGCCGCCGATAAAGTGTTAAAATTATCACAGTTTATTTGCTATTTAAAATTGGCCGTGTGGTTAAGGCGTCGGATTTTAGTTGCAAAATACTCGTAATCCGGGGTTTCGAATCGCATGACCGGTAGTTGATAGTCATGATGAGTCCCGATTATTAAGGACGAAACGTATACGTACATAGATAAGGTTTGGTAGTTTGGTAGTTTTGTTTTACGGCATATCAACCCTTTTGGGGTTATTTAATGCCGAATCTGGTCATTATAGTAAAAGTTTTTATGCTTCAAGTTCTTTATATCTTCAAATGTTTAATCATCGTTTTTGGTTTGGTAGTTTTGTTTTACGGCATATCAACCCTTTTTGGGTTATTTAATGCCGAATCTGGTCATTATAGTAAAAGTTTTTATGCTTCAAGTTCTTTATATCTTCAAATGTTTAATCAGGGTTTTTGGTTTGGTAGTTTTGTTTTACGGCATATCAACCCTTTTTGGGTTATTTAATGCCGAATCTGGTCATTATAGTAAAAGTTTTTATGCTTCAAGTTCTTTATATCTTCAAATGTTTAATCAGGATTTTTGGTTTGGTAGTTTTGTTTTACGGCATATCAACCCTTTTTGGGTTATTTAATGCCGAATCTGGTCATTATAGTAAAAGTGTTTATGCTTCAAGTTCTTTATATCTTCAAATGTTTAATCATCGTTTTTGGTTTGGTAGTTTTGTTTTACGGCATATCAACCCTTTTTGGGTTATTTAATGCCGAATCTGGTCATTATAGTAAAAGTGTTTATGCTTCAAGTTCTTTATATCTTCAAATGTTTAATCATCGTTTTTGGTTTGGTAGTTTTGTTTTACGGCATATCAACCCTTTTCGGGCCATCTAATGCCGAATCCGGTCATTATAGTAAAAGATTTATGCTTCAAGTTCTAAAAATAAAATAAAAAAGGGGAGGGAGAAAGGGAGAGGGGCTGTTGTTTTTGTTTTTGGTTTTGTAGAACATAATTAAGTTTTACAAAAAAAAAAAAAAAAAAAAAAAACGTCAATGTAGGTGAATTTCGTCTCAGGGAGCCACAGGGCAGCCTGATCTGGTATCACCAGCGTACATAGATAATAAACAATAACAAATATTATATATATATATATATATATATATATATATATATATATATATATAGGGAGAGAGAGAGATAGATAGATAGATAGATAGATAGATAGATAGATAGATAGATAGATAGATAGATAGATAGATAGATAGACAGACAGACATAACGAAATAGATTATACGAGAGAGAGAGAGAGGTGGGGGGGGGGCAAATCCATGCAGGAACTTGAATCTGCTATTGACAAATAATTGTTCAATAAAGAGAATTGTGCGAACTATTATATGAATGGGTGTTTTCCTCTAATATCTGAGACAGAAAATGTTCTTTCATAAACTTTTTTCATCCCTTTTTTCTTCATCTCCTCATTATTTTGTACTTAGCTTTGTCATTTTTACTGTCATTTTTACTGTAATTTTTCATTTCGTCGACAAAACCTTTTCATTAAAAAATTTCAGGCGATAGGCGCCTGAAAGGATGCTGTTATATCTTTTGTAAATATCATATCGTTTACTGAGAAACATGACTCTTCCATTGTTCAAATCTCTCTCTAATATATATATATATATATATATATATATATATATATATATATATATATATATATATATATATATAGTAAGCTATGAAACTATATTTATGGCAATTAAGCTACACAGATGCTTCCGCGTTTCATCCCCGATGGGAATCTTCAGGCTAAAATTTTAGCCTGAAGATTCCCTCCGGCGATTAAACGCGGGAGCCTCTATGTAGCTTAATTGCCATAAATATATTTTTATAGCTTACTACCCAGCTTTACTTACGTATCGAGCACTGTTGAAGTAAATACTGAAAATTGATACATAAAAAAATATAGCTCCTTATAAAATTTTATGTGGATACATGAAATAGTAATATATATATATATATATATATATATATATATATATATATATATATATATATAACATAAAATATAATAACACGAAATTACATAATTGTCGATGCAATAATTTATTTCAACCTTGTGGTTTCCTCAAGCATCAAACTAGACAATTACATTTTTGAGACTGACAGAAAACTGAATACAATTCAAATACAACCAGAGAGAGTGGTGGTCGACACCC
Organism: Sepiola atlantica; assembly: GCA_963556195.1. Classification (NCBI taxonomy): domain Eukaryota; kingdom Metazoa; phylum Mollusca; class Cephalopoda; order Sepiida; family Sepiolidae; genus Sepiola; species Sepiola atlantica. The sequence continues at coordinate 128,375,831 of OY744528.1, read as the reverse complement.
AATCTGAACACCTCTTACAGAGCGAGGAGGAATTAACATCTTATATTTAACTAAGGCGATCGAAAGGGGTCTTATTGTTGTTTTTTTTAAATAATAACGGCTGTGTTAAAAGCACATATTCTTTTGACACTTACGACTTGGTGATATAAAACGTATAGACGCCTCTACACACACGCACATATATACACATCCTACGATCACGCACACACGCAACAATATTTTTGGGGGGCATATAAATTCGGCTAGGCTTGTGTTCTCAACCTGATAGGAAAAAGAAAGGAAGAAAGAAAAGAAGAGAAACAGGCAAACGTTTGCGTGTCATCGACCGACTGACAAACTGTGGAAGGTTTACATTTTACATGTTTTCAGTCTGTCTAGATTCGAGAGATAGGATATATTTGAAAAATAAAAATTATTTAAGATTATATTTGAATCTATTTGAAATAAATATTATACGCATGCAGTTACATACACACACACAGATGCCAATATGCATCTATATACAAAACATTTACATAAACATTCTATATTCTAATTGTAATACATTAATAATCTGAGTTCTAAAAATTCATCTTATATTAATTTTATAATCTATGGAAACCTATAATTATAACCTAATTCCAATCTAACAATGTCTAGTGATAATATTAGACACTTATACTTAAATTAATTCAATGATTAGTGTATTATCAGCAGAAAAATTTCTTAAAGCTATCTTATTTTAAGTAAATAATCAGAATAAACAAATATCATAAAGTACAATTATATATGCATACATCCCAAAACACCTATAATGAATATCACGTAATGTAATTACGTGTCCATAACAGATATTATTATAAATACTTATTGGGGGTTTACCGTAAATAATCTATTTGGTATCTTCACCGTTACAAATCTAAAGGTCTATCGGATTATGAGATATTGGTTATTTTAAATTTACATTTATGTCTGCATTTTGTCATAAGCTTATCGCGTTTGTTTAAAAGATTATTGTGTTCGTATTTTAGGATTCTTATTTTTTCCTCTAAACATAAATTGCATCTTTGCCTAAATCCATTTGGAACATCCGAAAAATATAGGATTGACCACGAAACCACCGGGGACCGGTTCTCATTTTTCAGAAGCCACCATTGTTTAGCTAACTCCGTTTTGTTCTTGAGTTCTGGGTTGTTAAAAAAGTGTTTTTGGTCATAAAAACGTTGTTTCCAGTTACCCGCGGAGATGCCGATGTAAACTTTCTTGCCCCTGTAGTTATCTTCCGGATGAATAGTGGCCTTATAAACCACGCACTCAACTTTACAGTTACCGTCCAGTGGGCAGTTATCTTTCACTTGACAATTACATTTATCTACTGTAACCTTATTTTTACTAGAATTGTTTAGTAATTTACGATTATGGGTGCTGATTATTCTATCCATGTTTTGGTACAAGAGTAACTGATTTTTATGGTTTTTCTATTAAATATCTTCCTAAGTGGATTATTCATACTAAAATGATTATCTACCAGGCTCAAGAATACTTTCCCGATGGTGATGTTAGATAGTTGGCAGTACGGAGGATTGAACCATATTATGTTCCGGCCTCTATTCCTGGATTTATTTTTATTTTCTTTCTTGGTATATTTGAGTTTTTCACTATATCCGCTTTTTTCTAGCGCTCTATTGTATAAATGTTTGTTTGTTTAAAAAATTTCCCTGTTAGCCGAAAGTTTATTAATTCTAGTATTAATCGTTTTAGGTACTTGTTTAATTATGCAGTTCGGGTGGTTAGATCTAGTATTGATATATGATGGTGTGTGATTATCTTTATTGAAGGGTTTGTATGTCCCCTTTTTTAAGTCTAGTGTAATATCTAGATAATTTACTTCTTTACAATTTGGGGTGATATCTATTTTAAATCCAAGGTATTTGAAGGCTCTTATTAATTTTTTATGTATTTTGGATACCAGGGGGCCGTCACTATTATGGATGATAATTAGTCAATCATCCCTGTATAGACCCACTAAATTAGGCTCTACAATTCTGCTAATTGTGTACATTATGAATATGCCCACCAGATCGGCAATCTGTGCTGAGTCAAAGGCACCCATCGGAACATCAAAGCTGTTGTTGTTTAATTTAATACATGTTTCCCGATTGTTTGTGAGGATGGATCTGCGACAAGCCATAATTATTCTTACCTGTTCATCGGATATATCCACGAAGTTCCTAGCATAGTTAATGCTGTTAGTAAGTAACTCTTTGGAAATCGATGAGTAAAATTCCATAATATCGAATTGTATAAAAGAGGCATTCCTCTTATTTTCAATTGATTTGAACCATTTGATAGTATCCGAAGAATCCTTCCAAAGGTTGAATTTAGTAGCCTCCAGAGTTACTTTAATGATATTCTTGAGAAACTCCCTAGCTTAGTTAAATATAAGATTTTAATTCCTCCTCGCTCTGTAAGAGGTGTTCAGATTGGTTGCGACCACCACTCTCTCTGGTTGTATTTGAATTGTATTCAGTTTTCTGTCAGTCTCAAAAATGTAATTGTCTAGTTTGATGCTTGAGGAAACCACAAGGTTGAAATAAATTATTGCATCGACAATTATGTAATTTCGTGTTATTATATTTTATGTTATTCTTGCTCTGTTTACCACATTGAGCTCTCATACCCGGATTTCTTCCTGGAATTATTCAATTATAACACAAATATATATATATATATATATATATATATATATATATATATATATATATATATATATATATATATATATATATATATGTTTGAAAAAAGACAAACGGAAAACAGGTTAGAATGCAGGAGAAAAACAAAAAACAAATTATTTTACCGGTTTCGTTCGTATTATCGAACGTCTTCAGAAAAAGTAAAGATTTGGAAACAATTTTATTTTGAAGGTACACAATGGGAGAAGGAGAAGATGATCCGATTGGACGATATGATTATCTTCTCCTCCCATGTGTGTGCTTTCAAAATAAAATTGTTTCCAAATCTTCACTTTTTCTGAAGACGTTCGATAATACGAACGAAACCGGTTAAATCTCTTGTTTTTTTGTTTTTCTCCTGCATTCTAACCTGTTTTCCGTTTGTCTGTTTTCAAGCATTTTGCCTACTACGGCATTTCATTTTCATGACTTATCGTGTACCTTACCCCATCATATATATATATATATATATATATATATATATATATATATATATATACATATATATATATATATATATATATATATATATATATATATATATATATATATATATATATATATATATATACATATATATATATATATATATGGGAAATGAAAAAGGAAAAACCAAAAAGGATGTTTTCTTTATATATTCATCAACGTTTCGTCTTTATTTGTAAGACTTCCTCAGGATGATAATTTTAAGAAAATGTCATGCAAGTATGTGAAAATATTGGGTTGGCATGATGGGTTGATGAGAAAAAGTAGTAGCCACTACTGGGTGCGCAGGCCCGAGGTCCGGGCTTAGTGAAGTCAGTAGCATGGAATGAAATTAATGAGGATGGTTCTGAGTAAAAAAGTGGAGGGGTGGGAGTGAACTGAAATAATGTGGATAGATTATAAAGGCCATTTCGTTATCTGATGATGTTGGAGGCTGTGATTAGTCTCCCTATACACCCCCACATGTTGTACTAATTTTCTGTACCAATATATATATATATATATATATATATATATATATATATATATATATATATATATATATATATATATATATATATATAGTAATAAAAGTAGTGATATATAGTGATAAGTAGTAAGACTGGACATTAAAAACAAGAATAGGTTTAAGGCTCCCAAAATTCATATTAGTACTATATCCTTGCGGACAATACTAAGTTAAATTCAGTTCTAATTGATAGTCATCTGAAGGTTGAAGGTTCAATCCTCGGTGCGGGCGATACGAAGAATTGCGAATTACTGAAGACTTCTCCCTGACGGAACGAGAGCATGCTACCCCCGTGGATTAAATAAAGGGTTCCGTTCGACATTCTATTCAGATTCTGAGTTCGAAAAGATACACCCGAAGAAGGCGGGACGTTACAGCGGCCGAAACATTGTGAGAATATCACTCAAGATGAGAACAGTAGTCCGAATAATTCAAATTATACAAATTATCAATCCTCATCTAAAAAAATCAGAAACATTTATGGTTTAATTTCCATAAATATATTTTCATAACTTACTCCCGTATGTTGAAGTAAATACTGAAAATCGATACATAATATATTATATCCTCTTGTAACATTCTATGTGTATAGATGAAATAATAATAATACATATATATATATATATATATATATATATATATATATATATATATATATATATATATATATATAAAATTTGGAATCGCATTGTTTTAATATGTCTGTAAGATGTAGACAGTAAATGGAATGACGCATTTACCGGATGTGGCGACGTCATGTTTTCCTTCCAGTATTTTTTAAATGTTCATTTTGTTTCATTTTATCTTTGTTATTGCCTGAGGATACTTGGTGTTTTGGTTGAAGTGTAAACATGTTTACATATGTTTGTGTAAATAAAAATATTGTTATATCTTGTATATAAAGTAAATTCGGAGTTTCCCTTTATTTTAACGACAAGAATATCTTGATGCACAACAACTACATAAAGTTCTGTTTAGTTATTCATTTTCAGAAATTAAAAAGGAAAAATGTATTTTCACTCGCTTTTAGAAGGTTTATATTTAGTAAAATCCAATATTTCGTTTTTCATTAGTCATTAATAGAGAAAGTCGGAGGAGAAGTTATCCTCAAACTCATATCTACTACGCCTGCCACCCATTACACCGGTGACATATTTTATAAAATATGGTTTTCTATATTTTACCGACTTCATGACCACCGAGAACGTATGTTGTCTGTTATTTTTCTAGTCGCAAAATATTGATAAGACTTTTTAACGACGAAACCGACATAATAAATATTTAATTACTTTTTCTCTATTTAATTTAAAAGTTCAATTTTGTTTCACAAAATAAACCAAATTCTGTTTGTAGACAGAATACACCCAAAAACACGCGCACACACATAATTACGCATTTGACATGCTACGCTGCTGTTCCGAAGTTATAGAGGGTGATCTCCCACTCCATTGTCACTAGTTTATTACGTAATCTCCAAGACAGCAGCTAGATTTTTGTATTTAAAAAGGCTTTATTCTCATTTTCTTTTTTTCTAATTATATAACTTATGCTAAAACGTCATTGTGTAACTTTTCTTTGAAACAATCAAACAAGATAAACAGGAAGTGATATTCATTCCTTTTTTTCTTATTTTATTAAGCTAAAATTTCCTTCGTAAAATAAATAACAGTAATAATTTTTTGGTTTACGTCTGTTGCAATGTGTATGTTTGCAGCGTCCACAATTCTATTTCTTGTTTAAAACGTACACAAATCGGATAATCGATTTGAAACGAATCATAAAATATAATAAACAGAATGGAGACTGATTATAATATACTAGTGGGACACGAAACGAGAAGTTTCTAGAACTGCATCCGTAGATCAACTCATGACCGCCATGATTCAATCGCCTGGAGGAGGAGGAGGAGGAGGAGGAGGAGGAGGAGGAGTTGTTGTTGTTGTTGTTGTTGTTGTTGTTGTTGTTCATCATCATCATCATCATCATCATCATCATCATCATCATCATCATCATCATCATCATCATTTTTTTTTAATCCCAGCGATTACCCCTGATACTTATCACTTGAATTCTACGTGCATGTTACGATCGGATACATCGGTTGATGTTTTTTTTTCCTGCTGACACGATACACACACACAAACACACACAAACACACACATACATACACATGTATGTGCGCGCACGCTTATTTTATTTAAATACTGGGTATCACTGTGTCCGCTGAGGATGCCCGAGTATCGTGCATAATGTAATTTTGAATTAGGAGAAATTCCGGGATGACCAGATATATAACACATACCTTAATATGTCCCGAGACTAACATATAGAGGGCGCCACTAATTAAAAAAAAAATCCGTATGGGTTTAATCAATCTAACGTGTAAATCGCACGTGTCAAAATGTGAGCCCAATCGGATTATAAGTTTACAAATTAACATGTGTCAATGACAAAGTTGTGCTCTACGTGGGTGCCGCGTTTGCTCACAGTCGATAAAAACAATAACGCGTTGACGATTCAGAGTGTTGTTTGCAACCGTTTCCGCGCAACAAAAAAGAGTTGTTGCGTCAGTATGTGACAATGGATGATACATGGATCCTCCTCTTAACTCCAGAGTCAAATCAACAATTAGATGGGTTGACAACAGAAGATGAAAGCTGTCCGAATCGATTAGAGGCGCAAACATCAGCAGGCAAGGTTTTGCCCTCCGTATTTTGGGAACAACGCTACATGAATTGTACTTCGAATTGCCTTTCGCATCCACTCTATTCTCCAGATATGGTCTACACCGATCATTGGCTGTTTGCAGATTTCAAAATAATGCTCCAGGGAAAGAGATTGAGGTTGAAAGAAGAGGTGATATCGGAAACTGAGGCGTATTTTAAGGCCAAACGCAAATCGTTCTACCAAAAAGGCATAGCGTTGGTATCAGTCTATTACCGTAGAAGGAGACTATATTGATAAATAAAATCGAATTTTGTCTAAAAGTAATTGTTCTTTTTTGTTTAGGCCCGGGACTTATTGAGTGATATGTTTAATTGTCTTTATATTGTTCATTAGATATATATATATATATATATATATATATATATATATATATATATATATATATATATATATATGAATAATATAAAAATAATTATTTAGTATAAGTTCCTCGAGTGATAGGGAAATGCTCGATATCAGGGATAGAGCATTGTTTTAGGAAATAATGGAATAATGAAAAAAGTAAAGTTACATACTTCACAAGTTTATTATAAAGTGTATAAAGCTATATATATATATATATATATATATATATATATATATATATGTGTGTGTGTGTGTGTGTGTGTGTGTGCACGTGCGATATCTCAGAACTTTAACGACGCATAAGTTGAATATATCTGTTTACCCCAGAATCCTTTTTTTGAACTTGACACAGAAACACAGGCGCGACCTACGGTATGCGTATCACATTGTTAGTTTATGCGTATCACATTGTTAGTTTATGCGTATCACATTGTTAGTTTATGCGTATCACATTGTTAGTTTATGCGTATCACATTGTTAGTTTATGCGTATCACATTGTTAGTTTATGCTTCAACAGGGAAATGCCATTTCGTAGTATTTAATTTATTACCATCCGTATTTCCTCTGAATACTTGAAAAGATATATCAATGTATGTGATGCACATGAGGACACTAAGAGGCGAAGGTGTTATGGCGAGTTAAAAAGGCTGTACAGATTTGCTCCGAGATGAATTTACTCATTTGCATGACAGCAACGTTAGCATCATATCAAATCACTTCAGAAAAAAATGAATGCCAATATTAAATTCCTCGTACTAAAAGCTGCATTATTATACAATCTCCCCATATATATATATATATATATATATATATATATATATATATATATATATATATATATATATATATATATAATTATTTTTAATATTTTACCTACGTACGACGTCGTTTCGAGATTATGGGTCTCATCAGCGCAAGGAAATAACAATCTCAGACGGTCATAGGGTGCGAACACCGTACACAGATACATCGTGAATCTGTAGGCGTTCACCTAGTCCCATTAGGCCACGAGTGATTGTCACGTAACAACGGAGAAATTAAGTGATGTGTACACTGAACGCGGCGAGTGTTGACATCTAAGCATTCGATAGCACTCAACGACAGGGTCGGAGCATTGCACTGAAGCTTTTAAGTGAATGTTTATTTTTTATCTTTCCGACAGGGCCCAACTTTCAATTATACATGGAAGGGGCTTATAATAATATTAAATTATGTTTAATATTTTTTTAATATATATATATATATATATATATATATATATATATATATATATATATATATATATATATATATATATATATATATCAATAGATAAAGTGAAAGAATAAAATAAGGTACGAATCAAATTTTGTTACAGTTCAATGTTCAGGCAAAGTTCTTTAAAGTCATTAACTTATGAGTTTTCAAAGAAAATCTTCTCCTCAGAGGACCATTACCGCAATGACATTACTGCAGGTAATAAAAATTAAACTTTGAAAATATATTTTAAAAATGTATATAAAAATACATGAAGGTATATAAAACATCAAATATATCGGCCCAAAACATACTTTTTAGTAAAACTATACAGTTCATCCAAGTCAACAGGTCCAAAATAGCTCCAGGCAAGATATCAAAGAGGTTGATTAAAAAATAATCCAAGTGGTCAATGGTGTTACAAAAACGAAAAAAGTTATCCAGGCGGGAAGTTCGTTTATATATATATATATATATATATATATATATATATATATATATATGTGTGTGTGTGTGTGTGTGTGTGTGTGTGTGTGTTTGTGTTTGTGTTGCCAGTATTGTTCGATTAATGCATCTCTGATTGTTTAGTTTTGATCTGTTTGTTTGTTTTCTGAATAGCAAACAAGCAATTTAGCGTTTCAGCTCTAATGTGAACAAAAACTTGTCATAGTTGCGCGAGTGCGTTTATATTTTTATGGGGGGGGGGGCTCTTCAGGATTTGTTAAAGGTCAGTGATGTATTAAAAAGGTTTTTAAAACATTCATAAATTCCTCCTCCACCCTTTCCGGGTCTGGTTATTGGTGGGAGAATTTAATGGTGTTATCGGGTAATATGTTACGAAATCTTTGTTTTGGTTAATGAGTGTTGTTGGTTATTATATAATATACCTTCGCTACCCGAAGTGGATAACACTCTGATGTAACAAAATCAAGGTGTCTACCTAAGCTAATATGCGAGGTTTTCTTTCAACTGAATTGACTCATCTACCGAAACCGATTAGCGTAATTAATTTGATGAGTGAAGAGCATTTTCGATACTTTTATAACAAGAGACGAATGGGAATGGAATAGCAAGATGTGTGATAGGCGTGGCTGATTGAGTAGAATGTATGGGTATAGTAATTCGTTGGATTAAAGACTATGGAAAGTAGTGTCTGCATGGGAGGGGAAGAGTTTTCAGTGGACGGTCACAGAGTAGGCGAAAATAAGTGTAGGTCGCTATGATTCATATCTAGATGTTTGCATCGAGGAGAAATGGAGAAAGAAAAATGTCAAACTTCTCGTATATTTCGTTTTAAAGTTGGAAAGAGTGCGAACGAGAAAAGGGAGAGGGGGTAACATAAGAAGTGGAAGAATGGCTAATTCAACCAGTATCCAACAATATATTATTTTCTCTCATGATATTTCTTGGCGTAATTTGAACAAAAAAATCACATTCTCTGTATGACTGTGAGATTAGAAACAGCGATGGTAGCCGATCCGATGCAACGCATGTGATGTATGTTGTGCATATTGTTTATTATTGAAATCCTCGAAAGATAATCTCGTGGTCGAAATCAATTGTCTGAGCAAAAAGTGCGTTTTATCATCAGTAAGTTCAATAACTCTCTTGTGTTTGTACATTATTTTGTCTAATGTAATTTGGGTTTCTCCGATGTAATTTTTGCTGCATATATTGCATGAAATGGCATAAATGCGAGCTTCTGTTGTAAGTGTGGTTTCAATTTTCTTTGGTTTACTAATAAGCTTTTTTATGGTTGATGAAGTAGAGTTTACTTACCCTTATCGTCCTCAAATAACGGTGCTCTTTGTTCTATTCCATTATTATTCGAAGTAATTACCAGTGATTACAGACCGATAGCGGCCAATGGTTGTCTCTAAAATCTCTCTTCAATATTCCAGTATTTAGAAGTAGTATTACTATTTATTATTATTATTATTATTTATTATTACTACTATTTATTATTACTACTATTTATTATTACTATTTATTATTACTACTATTTATTATTACTACTATTTATTACTACTATTATTACTATTTATTATTACTATTTATTACTACTATTTATTATTACTACTATTTATTATTATTACTATTTATTACTACTATTATTACTATTTATTATTACTATTTATTATTACTATTTATTATTACTACTATTTATTATTACTACTATTTATTATTATTACTATTTATTATTACTATGTATTACTACTATTATTACTATTTATTATTACTATTTATTATTACTATTTATTATTACTACTATTTATTATTACTACTATTTATTATTACTATTTATTATTACTATGTATTACTACTATTATTACTATTTATTATTACTATTTATTATTACTACTATTTATTATTACTATTTATTACTACTATTTATTATTACTACTAGTAGTATTACTAGTGACCACATACATTTTAGGAAGATGGAAATTCCAGCACTATTCATGATAACACCATTTAAACTGTAAGTAGTTTTTTTAAAATGATATTTCACCCCAAACAAGGCAGGGCGCCACTGTAGACGTAAGGGGCTATTGAGAATTGGGAAGTAGGTTTTGTGTGTCAATCTAAGTTGGGAGCTGTGCATGTCAGTACAGTTGGGGAAACAGGGAGCAGGGAGGGAGTTCCAGAGAACGCCAGCACGGGGAAAGAAGCTGCTGAAGTAGAAGGCTCTCCGGCATCTGGGGACCTCCACGGTGAATGGATGGGACCTAGCCGATTGTCGGGTTGTTCTATTGTATTTGCGTCGAGGGGGTACTAGAGCAGCTAGTTCATCGGAGCACAATCCATTGAAGTATTTGTAAAACAAGCACAAGGATGCAACATTGCGGCGATGGGACAGGGGCTGGAGATTGGTGAATAGTGAGGGATCTATTAAGTTGGCGACTCTTTTTTGGACCTTGTCTAAGAGGGAGAGACTAGTGGATAATGCACCAGACCAGATGTGGCAACAATACTCCATGCATGGGCGGATGGTGAGTTTGTAGATATATAGGATTATGTCAGGTGTGAGAAGTTTACTAACACGGTAGATGGAGCCCACCTTCTTTGCAGCAGCCTTGGCAATGTCTTCACTCTATTTGTTTCAATAAGTAGTAGTAAGTATTGTTGTTGTTGTTGGTGGTGGTGGTGGTGGTGGTGGTGGTGGTGGTGGTGGTGGTGGTGGTGGTGGTATTGTTTACAAGGATTATGATTTTTATACCTTTCTCATTAAGTATATGCCCAAAGATGTTGCTTGTATGTATGAACATTAAACAATGAAATGAAAACTCCTTAATACCGGGCAATTATTTATTAGAACTTAAAAAGATCATTTTCTAAATTATATACCCCTTTATTCTGGTTAGCGCCATCTCTCTAGCCACACTGAAGAGCTGTAATACAGCGAAACAATCTGTTTGTGCATGACTATATATGACGCAGAATTACCAATGTGAGTCACACCATCATTACATCGACTGATGAACCGGTCACTCCGTGAAACCGAAGGTACTGATAGATGATCAAGATGTATAGAATAAAAAAGATATATTCTCTTGCACAAGTAATTGAACACTCTTCCTATTTCTCTTATAACACGAGTTTACACAAATATATATATATATATACATTATATATATATATATATATATATATATATATATATATATATATATATATATATATATATATATATATATAATCATCCACTCTATATTAAAGACCAATGTGCATTTATTTACTTACATCCCGTCCCGCCAAACTTAGCGAGTAAAACGCGTACCTTTTTCTAGCCCCGGTCGAAACCATATCAAGTGGTGATGAGAAGGGAAAAAAGAAAATAGCAATAACACTGAATTACAGACACAATGTATAAGTGATCACTCTTGCTATTTCTTATCTTATAAACATAAATTACATACACATGTGCATGCTCAGGTATCATATATATATATATATATATATATATATATATATATATATATATATATATATATATATATATATATATGTATGTATGTATGTATATATATATATATATATATATATATATATATATATATATATATATTAATAGATTAAGTACAAATATATTGATAAAATGAAATTAAAACCAATATTCTTTTCAAAATAACTAAATACAAAGTATATATATATATATATATATATATATATATATATATATATATATATATATATATATATATATATATATATATATATATTTATAAACTTTATATAAACATTAAACCGGTCTAAGACAGAATGGTAGTTTGCTTGAAGCATTGCTGGGATTTGTAATAAATGTATTAAGAAGGCTAAAGGCAATGCAGAGAGCCGGATTGATGAGAAGCTGGAAGAACAAAAACAATCAATCGAAAGGGAGGACTTACTATTTATTTTTATTTTCAATCTTACATAAACAGCAAGTACGGTGTTAGCTGTGTGTGATGTCCGGATCATGATTAGAAATCATTTGATATTTCGATAAAATCTTCCCCTTGTCAAAAATGGACAGAAAAGAAAAGTCCGATTGTGTGGAATTAACCTAGATTATAGCTTCTCACCAATCCGGCTCTCTGCATTGCCTTCAACCTTTTTGATACTATTATTAAAACAGTCTGTTTAAATGTTTATATAAAGTTTATTTATAAAGCTCTACCTTGTATTAAAAAAAATATTGGTTTTTAGTTAATCTTATCAATATATTTGAACTTGCTTCATTATTATTATTATTATTATTATTATTATTATTATTATTATTATTATTATTATTATTATTATTATTATTATTATTTCATTAAAAACATATTTATAAAATAATTATTTCATAATATTTGATTACATATTATATATATATATTATTTCATTAAAACATGTTTATAAAATAATTATTTAATAATATTTGATTACATATTATATATATATACATAGTGTTTGTCAAGTTATATTGAAAATAAAGCAATAAAGTAATCAATATGTAGCATATAGTTTTCAAATAAATTATATATATATATATTATAGCATTGAAAACATAACATAATTATTTCGTAATATTTGATTATATATATATATATATATATATATATATATATAACGTTGTTCTCAATACATGGCAATCGCAATGTTTCAATTAAATCTCAGAGTAAACGTTATACTAATAGTGATATTGATATTAAAATAGAACAATTATTCTCAATGTTTCAAAATTTAAAAAATATTTGAGAATATGACGTCATATCTTTTAGACATGATTCGTAGTTTCAGTTACAGACACACATTCCAGGTCTTCGAGCAGGCTTGACTGAAGCAGATTTTTATATCTTTGTATCATCCAGAGGGTCTCTTTTGCGGTGGCTAGATATCCCCCATATTAAAAACCGACCTCGTGTCTAATCTTGCCCTCGTGGGTGGTGTTGGTGTTGGTGTTGGTGGTGGTGGGGGGGGGGGGTGCAAGTAAATCGACAACACGGACACACCAAATGCTTATTAGAGATTCACGATAATCACTAGTTTTTTGGCAACACTTTCTAATCACTAAACTAGATGGCCAAGTGGGTAAGGGCGTTGGTTAACAGATATTTTAGAGTGAATTTTATGAAAATTGTGCAAGTTCAATCCCTGGTCACGTAACTACGAGCTAAAAAAGGGAATGGGCGTGGGATAAGGGCAATTTACCCCGGTGGATTAATAATGAGTGTACTTTGAAATTCACTAAAGGTTATCTCTCTCTCTCTCTCTCTATATATATATATATATATATATATATATATATATATATATAAAGAAACCTTAAAAAGGCCGGGGAGTATAACGGCCGGACGGTGCGAGCAACACAAGAATCTTGATGAGTCCGAAGTAAATAATTTCAGAAATATTAAAACTGAGGAGCGATATCTAAAAAATAAAATAAGAATGACACGCGAAAAAGAACAATCTCAACCAGTGGATTAAGTAAGAGGGTTCGATTCAAACTCCCGGGTTACGAAAAAGTAACCTGAAGAAGGCCAGAGAGCAGAACGGCCGAAACAACGTGAGCATGTCAACAACCAACACGAGAAAAACAGTCTGAACCATGTAAAAACTGTAAATGTCATAATCTATATGAGTAAAAGTGGTTAGGGTTCGAAAATATTCGGACAGAAGAGGCTGGAAAGGCGATGAATCTCATCAATGCCATAACTACTTACCTCTGAAACCTCGAGCCGGGTGGATCTAAACCTGTCGCGGGTAGGGATTGTTTTGGTAGCGCACAGGAGGCCTTTTTAGTTATATTTTTATCTCCTTAAAACGCTGTCGAAAATATTATATAGAGTCGCATTTAACAGTACTAATCTAAGAAACGTTAGAGCGCAAGTTTGTAAATCTGTGAAACGTCCACTGTTTTGACAATCGCTCTGATGTTCAACTTGAAAACTCTTATTTCTTATCAAATATATCATCCTCCACTCCATAATGTGTATTTATTGTTATATTTTTATATGAATAAATATATATCCGTCACGTCACACAACATTTAGCGAGTAAAACACGTGTCTTGATAGTCTCCGGATGAAACCATTGCAAGTGGTGAGGGGAATCGAGAAAGCAAATAGCAAGTTAAACAACTCTCGCCGAAATGAATTCTAAAGAAATCCTGCACTCTAAATAAAAAAGTAAACAATGTGTGTATGTTTTAGGTCATCAAAAATGATAATATAATTAGTGCGAACACTTGCGAAGCATGGCTTCCTCCCCCCCTCATCTTTTACGAGGGTGTGCACTCGTTTTTTGAACAAATGCTGAAAATGCTGTTAAAATTGTAAAATCCTCTAAACTTTAATGATAAAAAAATGAACACATGGTTTATTGTAAAATGCGATTCTTTAGTGAGATCCGTGCGTATCATAGATTTTCGGCGGATCCATCGGCCCTTAGCGCCGCCTCTGAATATAACTTTGGCTGGGATTATGATTGCGACAATCAAGGTAAGGATAACTGTCGAAAGCATGCAAATAAAATCGGTCGCCGCCGCCGCCTGTTTCGTGTTGCTGTATATGAAAACGTAGAATGACATGCAAGAGAAGTACACTTACCTTTATTTACGTAATTAATTTTGGTCAATTCAAAGAAAGTGGCGCAAAGTTAGCCACGGCGGATCCAGGTGGGCTTAAAACGCGAGCCGATGAGGAAGATATGGCGTGCGGCGTTTCGAATGAGTGAAAAGACGCACGCGAATGGTAGTAACAACTTATTTGAAAAGGTACAAATCTCACTTTTCGTCTCTCCTTCTTTTCTTCACATAAATATTGCCATTCGCAAACGCGCGCTCTTTTTCTTCTCTAAATATCACAAATTGTCGCCTTCTTTTTAAGCGTTTGCCTTCTTTTACAACAAGTAGTAGTAGTAGTAGTAGTAGTACGCATATTTACGACGGTCGTCGCAGACAGAAGCACAACCCACAACCACTAGTTATTGGAATTGGAGTAGAAGGAATACTACTACTCCTAATAATATTATTATTATTATTTATTTTTTATTTTTTATTTATTTATTTATTTATTATTATTAATAATAGTGATGACTTATTGTGTTGTTTTTTCACGGTTTACGCTGAGAGGTGGCGGTTCGTACGTTACTACGGTTTCACGTTTTCTTTTCCAGGGTGGATAATGCCCGATGAGAGTTGGGGTGGGACCCAGATAAGGAAGAGTGTGCATTTGGGAGGGGTCTATGTTAGTTTAACAGCGACGGGAGATAGAGAAAGGGATTTGTTAGATCAGAATCTGGCGTGGTTTCCCGAATGCAAAATAAAAACACTTGCATGCTAACGTGCGCGCGCACACACACACACACAGACATACATACGCTTGTACACATATAAACAGACCTACACACGCATGTGCACACACACAATGTATAGTTTCTTCTCTATTGGTCATCATTATTGCATACATAATAACGATACTTATAAGTCTAATTATTAGATACAAAACGAAGAAGCAAAAAAACGATAAAAATATGTATATATATATTTCAACAATTTATAAATGATTTCAAAAGTATATTTCAACAATTTATCAATTATTTCAAAATATATTTCAACAATTTATCAATTATTTCAAAAGTATATTTCAACAATTTATCAATTATTTCAAAATATATTTCAACAATTTATCAATTATTTCAAAAGTATATTTCAACAATTTATCAATTATTTCAAAATATATTTAAACAATTTATCAATTATTTCAAAAGTATATTTCAACAATTTATCAATTATTTCAAAATATATTTCAACAATTTATAAATTATTTCAAAAATATATTTCAACAATTTACAAATCATTTTTAAAATATATTTCAACAATTTACAAATTATTGCAAAAATATATTTCAACAATTTATAAATTATTTCAAAAATATATTTCAACAATTTACAAATATTTCAAAAATATATTTCAACAATTTACAAATTATTTCAAAAGTATATTTCAACAATATATAAATCATTTCAAAAATATATTTCAACAATTTACAAATTATTTCAAAAATTTATTTCAACAATTTACAAATATTTCAAAAATATATTTCAATAATTTACAAATTATTTCAAAAATATATTTCAACAATTTATAAATTATTTCAAAAATATATTTCAACAATTTACAAATTATTTCAAAAATATATTTCAACAATTCATAAATCATTTCAATAATATATTTCAACAATTTATAAATTATTTCAAAAATATATTTCAACAATTTTTAAATAACAGCGAATTCGTTTGTACTTATTTGCCTGTTTGTTCGTAAAAATGCCGACAAAAGAATAAATCTTAGACTCAAGTTTTATCCGCCTGTTGGCTCTTCAGTAGGATACATCTCGAACCAGGGTTCGAAATCCGAAAAAATGTGTGTATCTTTGTGTGCGTGTGCATGTGCGTGTGTGTACACGTGTGTATATGTGTGCGTTTACCCGCGAAAAATGGGGAAATACCCGAGGTTATGATATAAGTAATAAATGTAAAAAATAGGAAAATCCTGTATTCAATTCCTATGAAGTTTCGATAAAAAGTGTCTTCGTCAGATACGTAAAAGCTAAAACCAAAACTGACTTCAACTTGATAAAACATGTTGTTATATGAATAAAGTGAACAAAGAATAAAACATGTTGTTATATGAATAAAGTAAACAAAGAGAAAAATCAATGCATGTGGGAATGCAAAGGTAAAACAGAATAAAGGGAGAGAAAATTTGAAGCGATTCCCTTTCAATAACTTTAACCCTAAGCCCTAATCCTAACCTTAACCCTAACCCTAACCCATCCGGCAATATGTCTTGGGCAGCGCTAGGTAAGAACAGCTAGTGGATGATAACAGCTATAATATTACTATTAAAATAACACAATACAGAATATGACGTCATATTTTTATAATATAACTATTAAAATAAGACAATACAGAATATGACGTCATATTTTTGAGAAATATGACGTATTAAAATAAGACAATACTTCACAATTACAGATAATATTACTATTAAAATAAGACAATACAGAATATGACGTCATATTTTTGAGAAATATGACGTAGCTTCGGTCACAGAGAGACACGAACTCTACATCATAATCAAATAACAACAACATAAACACACACACACCACATACGCACACACAGCTACCTATCTGGAAAACGCAGCTGTCAAACCTGACATTGTCATATGGAACAAGTGAGAGTGGCAACTTTGGTTGAGGTCAATGTCCCTAATGATGGGGGCCTAAACAGAGCTGAAAGGGAGAAAATAACAAAATATCAAGGTCTAATGTATGATATGAAAAGAAACTGGAACCTCAAATAGATCTCCATCATTCCAGTTATCATAGGAGCCACTGGACTCATGAAGAAGAACTTGAAAAAGTATTTAGCAAGTATACCTGGTGAACCAAGTGCAAGAGAAATTCAAACAACTGCACTCAATGGAACAGCCAGAATCCTGAAAAGAGCTCTCGGTTGGAGTCTGTAAATAGCGGGTGATCGTATGGCATTTGGAAGAATGCCCGGGTCCCCAGCAAATGAAAGAAAATGAAAAGAAAAAGAAAAACAAGAGAGAAACTGATTAACGAAGTTGTACTCATTTCCAGATTTGCAAATATATACATTACAATATTTTGTTTCTCTGACTGTAATCTATACAAATCGCAAAAAATATGGATAACATTCTGCTTATTTCATATGGATGGCAAGTTTGATTTATTTCGGTAAAAGCATAACTTTATAGTCACGTTGAACAAACTGTAATGCGGGAATTCATAAGTTTTTTTTATTTGGATATTTCATTTCGATACATAAAATAACGATACGTATATAAATGGGGTGCTTCTGCTGTTCCACAGTGACATTAAAATCTATAAACTTTGTTATGTACTTAACGTGTTACCTGAAAATAAGATTGTACAGAAAAAATACGCAAATTCATCCAGTATTTATTAAATTATAAGAAAAAGAAAAGGAAAACGATTTTACGTATCGCTAGACATTTCAGCTTACTAAGTAGGTAAAGGAGATAACTCTCGGAAAAAGTCAAAATATAAGAAAAATTGCGTTTTTTTAAATACTGGATGAATTTGCGTAATTTTTGGTGTAGTCTTCTTTTCAGCTACCACGTAAGTACATAACAAAGTTCATACATTTCTTTAGCTATTTTTTCAGAGAGGCCTAACATGTCATTGTGAAACTTCAGAAACACCATAAATGGCCATAATTAACACTTGAAAAAATGAAAGTTCAGTCATTAATAATTCGTGTACGATCCGGTGTTAGAAACTAGCTGTCCCGACACGGCGTTGCCCAGGGATATTTATACTTTCATTTTTGTTTTGCATTTCTTTTTAAATTCAGTCGTTTTTTATTCTTGTACCAATACATTGTTTTTAAATCGATCGAACATATTGGCAAAATTATGTTCGAAGCTGTTTTTTTTTTTTGTTGTTTTTACTCTTAAATTTATAGATAATAAGAGGTTAAGAGCTGGAGTTGCATTGCGTGTTTTTTTTTTATTAAAAGTAATTTATGATTTTTAAATAAGGAGGAACAATCGTGTTTATGTCAATCTAAAATCACGAACGTTATGGTGTGTATAGAAACTTCCCTCCTAAAATACAGGTCGCCCAATGAGTTTTAAATTAGAGGAAAGAACACTTTTTTACATTGTTTTAGAATAAGGAGGGAAAATGCGTCTGTATGTCGCTAACAACTTAATATCTTATTTATGTTTTTAAAATCAGAGAAAAAATGTGTTTATGTCATGTCAAAAACAGCGACATTCGCGTCGCCGTGGCTTCTGCAAATGTTTAGAAACGGGTGGAATATCGGTGTCAAACGAAAGACAACAATTTCGTTTAAATTCCTACGAAGGTGATTTTAAAAGTCGTCTTTCGAAATAATTAATGAATTAAACTGATCGGTCGTTTGCTTGAACTTGTATTTTAAAAGCAGTAATAAGAAAAACTTAGCAATAAACAGATCGGACGTAAGTATAAACTCGCTCGAAAATAAGTTAAACAAAATAGTACAACATAATGTGACGTAGTACAACTGGGAAAATAAGCAAATAGAACAATAGAATTTGGTTTTGTAATTTAATGATAATAGAAATGTTTACTGATGATAGAAATGTTTACTGATAATAGAAATGTTTACTGATGATATAAATGTTTACTAATGATAGAAATGTTTACTGATGATAGACATGTTTACTGATAATAGAAATGTTTACTAATGATAGAAATGTTTACTGATGATAGAAATGTTTACTGATGATAGAAATGTTTACTGATGGTTCGTGTTTAGTTCTTTTAGTAGTCACCGTTTACGAAATACGTGTTACGTCACCTGATTTAACAGCGAAATGTCAAAGTTTTCACATATATTACACGTCAGTCACGATATGAATAAAAATGTAATTATATTATTAAATTGTTAACGATTAGTAATCAACTAAATATTATAGTAGTTTCACTATTTACTCTTAGCTGTGAAATTTGCTGCTGATAGCAAAAGTGGCTTCCATTTTGAATTTACGTTTGCTGCTGAAAACAAGGACGGTGCTTTCTAAAAAATATTCCAAGTAAGATCAAGAATTTTATGAAAGGAATTTACTCGAATTACATTTTAGTGTTCTGAAAAATATGGTCCAACAAACCACAATAAATTACTTTTCAGAAGGAAATATCGATTTGTTAGATACAAATTAACTTTCGACCGACTTAATTTTATATATTTGATAGCATACGTGAGCCTTCTTATCCATCGAACTTGTCAAAGTTTTGATCTGCGCGGTATTAGTAGCAAGACTAACACTTATAAGTCATAAAGAAAGTCATAAAGAAAGTCATAAAGAAAGTCATAAAGAATGACATAGAATTGTAAATTAGAAACAGATTAACACACGTGCATGCTGCTCGCCCTAAAATACGACAGCAGAATTGAAAAATTGAAAACAATATTTTGAAATAGAAGTGATGTCTGAGTTACAGTGGTCTACATTTTTAAAGTTTTGTTTTCGTGATTAATTTGTTTTCCTTGCGGAAATATATTACATAAAGTACCCACTGAAGAGCCTTAGCACACGAAACAACATTAACATAGTGTTATGGAGACGTGAAATTGAGGAGGGTCATGAACGTAAATTTGTGCATGCAGACATAAATAAATGGGTACAATTTCGGGAAATACAACCAAAAAAATTAACAGGCGTGAAGTAAGCACAACGTATGCTACGAAAAAATACGACAGAAGGTACGCCGATCCGAATGTTACCGAAGCCCCCCCCTCTCAATGTTAAAAATGACTTCTGAAACTTGCCTTTATTTTAGAACTAGACGACTTTAATGAAATAAAATTGTAAACTAACGCTAGAAACGACGACCTTTTTACGCAATTAAGAACGAAAGAGCAATTTTATTTATTATTTCACCTTTTTTTTCGAACCAGACGACAGTGCCAGAAAATGAAACTTCAACTTGACACCGGAAGTGATATTTCAATTATAAATAAAGAAACAGGAAAACGAATTAGAAACCCGATACAAAAGTAAAACGAATAAGTTTGTACGTAGAATGTTAGAAAAAGCTTTGAATTGTAAAGGTAAATTTACGTGTGATATTTCATTTGTTTTAAAAACACTAAAATAAAAAGGTTTTGTGCTTCAAAACTGTTCAAATTTCTTTGGAATGGATTCGTTTATTTTATTAATGGGACTAATTTATACTTTTTGTAATTGAATGTATGCTTCGAAAAAAAGGGTGGGTGGTAGAAAGTTTAATGAAAGAGTTCAAAGATAAGTTGGACTAAGAATATACACAAAGTTTGAAATCAAGGAATATGAGAATCCTGTTTTCAGGTTTAAAAAGAAATGTGTCGTTCGCCGCTTTGGAACCATTAAACAGGGAATTGGCGCGACTTAAAAATATTGGGTGTCCTCTCAAAAGGTCGAATATTCAAAATGGGCGTCTCCATAACAGTACATGGAAAATGGAAAATCAAAAAATACGAGTGTGCGCAGATTTTTCAAACTATTTTTATTGATTATCTGAAAGCAAACGTCTACCCTTTGCCAGAATCTGAAAATGTCTGTGGAAAAACATTTTGCGAAGCTGGCTTAATCAGATAGAAATCGAAGAAGAATACCCCAAATTGTTGACTATCATTATTCATAAGGGTTTATATACATTTAATCGTCTTCTGTTAAATGCAATTAATTTTTTGTTTATTTTCTTTAATAAATTAACTGGGTTTTTTTTGAAAAATCAATTTTGAAAAATCAATTTTGAAATTCAAAAAGAAAAAAATCACATTTGTTACATTTTTCGTTTCAAAAAACTTTCTGTTTTTGTGAATAAAAAAAAGATTCTTTCTAGTTTTGTAAATATATTTACAAATAATTATGGACTCTATTCTGGCTTATTTAAATTTTTTCTATTACATCCCTCGACGATGTGTTGATGAAGAGTGAAAATCCAAATGCACATTGTGATCATATAAACCTATCCGAAAGGATGAATGAATAAACGTTTAAACTTAACTCCGAGAAGTATTGATTTTGTCTGTGATAAAGTAACTAGAACAGATTATTGACTGAAATAAAAGAAGATGAAACCCTAACCCTAAAGCAGAAACGATAAAAAACAGAATCCAACTTCAAAAGACGTTACTACACTACAAGCTATTTTAGCTATTTTAGCTATTTTAGCTATTTTAGCGTGTGCAACGAACTATGGCGTGTTCATAGCAACCATGCACAGATTAAGAGAACTTCTAAACAATCTGCTAAAAAAGGGAGTAGAATTGGAATGGTCTGTGTAATGCCAATATACTTTTGACAAAATAAAACAATATCCTTATCTTCGACTGAACATTAATACATTGGATCCTAAAAGACTAAAAAAATCAATTGAACCCCACATTCCCTGAGAATGTGAACCCGACGGTATCGACGGATGTACTTACTGATATTTTCGACATTCCAGCTCCACCCACTCCTGAAATTTTAGTTTCAAAACTGGCCAGTAAAAGAAAAAAGAACGCGCGTAAAATGTCTGAACCCAGATCACTAAAAACAAAATATATTAATTTCCCGAGGAAAATACTCTTGGAGAGGGGGTGTAAAGAGTAATTAACACCCCTTTTACAATGAACTATTCCAGAGTGTATATAAGCAGTTCAGCTATTAGTGTGAGTGGACCGGTTCACTCGCATTAAAAAAACAAACTGTTATTAGATACATGTTCCCATGTTCTTGCTCATGAACTTTTGTTGCATGTGTAAGTGGCCGTTGTTATTCTTTTAATTCTCATCTTCGGTTACAAAACCTTCTAATCGAGGTTTGGATGGTGCTATTCCTTCCATGTTGTTTCAGTAATCTTCCGTGGTACCTAGCAGTGATGGTAGCATTGTGATTGTGTGTGTGCGTCAGGTTATTGTTGTTGTATAATAATTCCAACTCTCTTAATATGCCTCGCCCCTTCTCGTTGCGGGTGATCCGTGCCACCAAATAATGTGGATTGGTTTCTCTAAGATGTATCCATGGTTTATATAGCGTCACTCATTTCATTTTATTTCAATTTCTTTTTTACATCTTTTTCGGAACTGCTTCCATGTGCTCCTATATTCAATGATATTACTTCAGTTGTCGTTTTCCATAAACATTTGAAATTCTGTCTCCTTCAGATTCACCGTGTGATATTCTGGCATGGCGAAATCTACTACTTAGCAGGGTTTCTTTTTCTTATTGACTATTATCATGTCTGGTCTCATAGCTTGGATGAGTTTGTCTGTGTATATTTCAATGTCCGAAGGATATTATGTATTTCTTTTTACCAATACTGACTCCGGTCTGTGTTTGTATCATCTGCCTGTGGGTTCATACTGTAGTTTTTTTACATACTCCAATCACCTTCCTAACGCAGTCACGTTTATGTTTATATTACTTTTGGGCTACTTTGCTACATTCACTTATGATGTGATTTACCGTTTTGTCTCTTTGTACATTTGCTGTTTTTCTGGGACGTGTCGACTCATGTTTATATAGTTTTTTTTTCTAATCGCATTGTCAGTGGTGATTCGGTTTACCTTGTCAAGTGCCCTTTTCATAGCCATGTCTATGTTTTTTCATGTGTTGTTGCTTCTTTTTTCGTTTTCTTTTCTCGCTTTTTTGTTTCCCGTTTCACTCTTCTCTCTTATGTTCTTACTAGTGACGTCTTTGGCGATTGTAACCAGCATTTTGTATTATGTATTTGTTGTGGACCCGTTTAGGGGTACCAACAATGAAATAAAAGAACAACAGGTTTAGAGATAATAATAATGAATTGTATTGAACAGAGAAATTATACACAAGTCAGTGTTGGCAGTGTTAGTGCCAAAATGTGGTACAAATGTTCTCCCGACAAAAGCCGGTATTTATGGTAGCCGGTTGCTACCATTTAGTCATCACTAAAGGGTAGGTAGGTTCACCCACAACAGTATTATTCCTATTTAAGTCATTTAATTGCGCCATCCACAAAAGCTACACGACTTACAGGTATTTTTCCTTCTTCTCTCCTCATTTTCATATAGAGTCGGTCAGCATCATTATTTGGGTGTAGTGTATTACGCATAGTAATTAATTTCTTGGGTTCTTTTTAATACATTATCCATTTTTATCCCGACTTCTTTTTGTGTTCAGTTTATGAAGGGCTCTGAGTATCTTACTGTGGGTACTGCCTTGATACTTATTCATTTTTATTAAATTTCTACCATATAATTTAGTTTCAAGAGGTTTACTAGTTCTTCTTATGTATTCTATTTTTATCATCTTTTTCATCTTTACTCGTTTGATGGTATCCACTCCCAGACTGTCCAGTTATCTGTAGTTATCGCTTTCCTTACGTGTTCTTAAGCCTTCTCGGTTAGGTAATGTTATACTGTCCGTTATTTTGAGTTTTCTCTCCTTCATCACAAGTAGTGTACATTTCTCGAGCCCGAATTCCATTCCAACATCTTGACTAATGATTCCAGTTGTGCATATGCGTCTTTCTAGTTTCTAGTTTCTGTTTGTGTTTCTGTCTGTGTCTTTCCTTTTGCTTGTAATTTCATGTTATTATTAATTCTTATTTACTCGGAGTTCCCACACAAATCATTAGCAGTGATCGCTCACTGGCACAAACAAGTGGTGTTCCCTGGAGTTTGAGTGACAACAAGTCTCTCCAGATTTCCAGTACTCTCAGCTTCTTTTGATCATTATTGTTAATCACTTTGCATTGTCGTAACAGCCGTTTACCACTGAGTAGACGCTGATAATGGCCAATAGTTTTCTCTGGAATTTGAGTGACAATAAACCTCTCCAGAATTCCAGCATACTCCGTGTCCTTCCAGTTAAGTTTGGTGGTGTTTACCCTCCTCGGTCTTCATTATTATTATTTAACTCACTATGAGTTCGCATACGGGTCATCAGCAATAATCGCTCACTGGCACATATGATGTTTCCTGGAATCTGAGTGACATCAAGTCTCTCCAGATTTTTAGTATTCTCCGCCTCATTTTGATAACCGTTTGCATTCTCGCAACAGCTGTTTATTATTGATTTATTGCTGATGGAATTTGAGTGACAATAAGCTTAATTCAGTGGAGATGCAAATGGTGCTGTTCCTCCTCGGTCTTTTCACTCTCTTTCACCCTTCATTACTATTTTGTTTGTTACCAACGGATGCTGGTGCCACCATTTATTTGGAGGAGGGGGCTGTCAAATTATGGGGGAGGGGGTCTGACATAGTCTCCATTGGTACTTTCAATTTTAATAGATTAATGTAATGTCATTTCTATATTTTCTTCTATTTCTACTTGCCCGTGGTTGTTCGGTGTTACGTGGGTTGGCTTCCGCACTTGAGGGTTTTCCTATATATCCTTTCTGTTTTTCGGGGTTGTTTGTGGCTATTAAGGAAGTGTTCG
>OY744528.1:128322854-128342854 GCA_963556195.1 Sepiola atlantica | reverse complement strand
TTTGTAACTTTGTTTGTAGCTTTGTTTGTAGCTTTGTTTGTAACTTTGTTTGTAACTTTGTTTGTAGCTTTGTTTGTAACTTTGTTTGTAGCTTTGTTTGTAACTTTGTTTGTAGCTTTGTTTGTAGCTTTGTTTGTAACTTTGTTTGTAGCTTTGTTTGTAGCTTTGTTTGTAAATTTGTTTGTAGCTTTGTTTGTAGCTTTGTTTGTAACTTTGTTTGTAACTTTGTTTGTAGCTTTGTTTGTAACTTTGTTTGTAACTTTGTTTGTAGCTTTGTTTGTAACTTTGTTTGTAACTTTGTTTGTTACTTTGTTTGTAACTTTGTTTGTAGCTTTGTTTGTAACTTTGTTTGTAACTTTGTTTGTAACTTAGTTTGTAACTTTGTTTGTAGCTTTGTTTGTAACTTTGTTTGTAACTTTGTTTGTAGTTTTGTTTGTAACTTTGTTTGTAACTTTGTTTGTAACTTTGTTTGTAGCTTTGTTTGTAACTTTGTTTGTAACTTTGTTTGTAACTTTGTTTGTAGCTTTGTTTGTAACTTTGTTTGTAACTTTGTTTGTAGCTTTGTTTGTAACTTTGTTTGTAGCTTTGTTTGTAACTTTGTTTGTAGCTTTGTTTGTAACTTTGTTTGTAACTTTGTTTGTAGCTTTGTTTGTAACTTTGTTTGTAGCTTTGTTTGTAACTTTGTTTGTAACTTTGTTTGTAACTTTGTTTGTAGCTTTGTGTGTTACTTTGTTTGTAACTTTGTTTGTAACTTCGTTTGTAACTTTGTTTGTAACTTTGTTTGTAGCTTTGTTTGTAACTTTGTTTGTAGCTTTGTTTGTAACTTTGTTTGTAACTTTGTTTGTAGCTTTGTTTGTAACTTTGTTTGTAACTTTGTTTGTAGCTTTGTTTGTAGCTTTGTTTGTAACTTTGTTTGTAGCTTTGTTTGTAACTTTGTTTGTAACTTTGTTTGTAGCTTTGTTTGTAGCTTTGTTTGTAACTTTGTTTGTAGCTTTGTTTGTAATTTTGTTTGTAGCTTTGTTTGTAACTTTGTTTGTAGCTTTGTTTGTAACTTTGTTTGTAACTTTGTTTGTAGCTTTGTTTGTAACTTAGTTTGTAACTTTGTTTGTAGCTTTGTTTGTAGCTTTGTTTGTAACTTTGTTTGTAACTTTGTTTGTAACTTTGTTTGTAGCTTTGTTTGTAACTTTGTTTGTAACTTTGTGTGTTACTTTGTTTGTAACTTTGTTTGTAACTTCGTTTGTAACTTTGTTTGTAACTTTGTTTGTAGCTTTGTTTGTAACTTTGTTTGTAGCTTTGTTTGTAACTTTGTTTGTAACTTTGTTTGTAGCTTTGTTTGTAACTTTGTTTGTAACTTTGTTTGTAGCTTTGTTTGTAGCTTTGTTTGTAACTTTGTTTGTAGCTTTGTTTGTAACTTTGTTTGTAACTTTGTTTGTAGCTTTGTTTGTAGCTTTGTTTGTAACTTTGTTTGTAGCTTTGTTTGTAATTTTGTTTGTAGCTTTGTTTGTAACTTTGTTTGTAACTTTGTTTGTAACTTTGTTTGTAACTTTGTTTGTAGTTTTGTTTGTAACTTTGTTTGTAACTTTGTTTGTAACTTTGTTTGTAGCTTTGTTTGTAACTTTGTTTGTAACTTTGTTTGTAACTTTGTTTGTAGCTTTGTTTGTAACTTTGTTTGTAACTTTGTTTGTAGCTTTGTTTGTAACTTTGTTTGTAGCTTTGTTTGTAACTTTGTTTGTAGCTTTGTTTGTAACTTTGTTTGTAACTTTGTTTGTAGCTTTGTTTGTAACTTTGTTTGTAGCTTTGTTTGTAACTTTGTTTGTAACTTTGTTTGTAACTTTGTTTGTAGCTTTGTTTGTAACTTTGTTTGTAGCTTTGTTTGTAACTTTGTTTGTAACTTTGTTTGTAACTTTGTTTGTAGCTTTGTTTGTAGCTTTGTTTGTAACTTTGTTTGTAGCTTTGTTTGTAGCTTTGTTTGTAGCTTTGTTTGTAACTTTGTTTGTAGCTTTGTTTGTAACTTTGTTTGTAGCTTTGTTTGTAGCTTTGTTTGTAACTTTGTTTGTAGCTTTGTTTGTAGCTTTGTTTGTAGCTTTGTTTGTAGCTTTGTTTGTAGCTTTGTTTGTAGCTTTGTTTGTAACTTTGTTTGTAACTTTGTTTGTAGCTTTGTTTGTAACTTTGTTTGTAGCTTTGTTTGTAGCTTTGTTTGTAGCTTTGTTTGTAACTTTGTTTGTAACTTTGTTTGTAGTATTGTTTGTAACTTTGTTTGTAGCTTTGTTTGTAACTTTGTTTGTAGCTTTGTTTGTAGCTTTGTTTGTAACTTTGTTTGTAGCTTTGTTTGTAGCTTTGTTTGTAACTTTGTTTGTAGCTTTTTTTGTAGCTTTGTTTGTAACTTTGTTTGTAGCTTTGTTTGTAGCTTTGTTTGTAACTTTGTTTGTAACTTTGTTTGTAGCTTTGTTTGTAACTTTGTTTGTAACTTTGTTTGTAGCTTTGTTTGTAGCTTTGTTTGTAACTTTGTTTGTAGCTTTGTTTGTAGCTTTGTTTGTAACTTTGTTTGTAACTTTGTTTGTAGCTTTGTTTGTAACTTTGTTTGTAACTTTGTTTGTAGCTTTGTTTGTAACTTTGTTTGTAGCTTTGTTTGTAACTTTGTTTGTAGCTTTGTTTGTAGCTTTGTTTGTAACTTTGTTTGTAACTTTGTTTGTAACTTTGTTTGTAACTTTGTTTGTAGCTTTGTTTGTAACTTTGTTTGTAACTTTGTTTGTAGCTTTGTTTGTAACTTTGTTTGTAGCTTTGTTTGTAGCTTTGTTTGTAACTTTGTTTGTAGCTTTGTTTGTAACTTTGTTTGTAGCTTTGTTTGTAGCTTTGTTTGTAACTTTGTTTGTAGCTTTGTTTGTAGCTTTGTTTGTAACTTTGTTTGTAACTTTGTTTGTAGCTTTGTTTGTAACTTTGTTTGTAACTTTGTTTGTAGCTTTGTTTGTAACTTTGTTTGTAGCTTTGTTTGTAACTTTGTTTGTAGCTTTGTTTGTAGCTTTGTAACTTTGTTTGTAACTTTGTTTGTAGCTTTGTTTGTAACATTGTTTGTAGCTTTGTTTGTAACTTTGTTTGTAACTTTGTTTGTAGCTTTGTTTGTAGCTTTGTTTGTAACTTTGTTTGTAGCTTTGTTTGTAGCTTTTTTTGTAGCTTTGTTTGTAACTTTGTTTGTAGCTTTGTTTGTAACTTTGTTTGTAACTTTGTTTGTAACTTTGTTTGTAGCTTTGTTTGTAGCTTTGTTTGTAACTTTGTTTGTAACTTTGTTTGTAGCTTTGTTTGTAACTTTGTTTGTAACTTTGTTTGTTACTTTGTTTGTAACTTTGTTTGTAGCTTTGTTTGTAACTTTGTTTGTAACTTTGTTTGTAGCTTTGTTTGTAGCTTTGTTTGTAACTTTGTTTGTAACTTTGTTTGTAGCTTTGTTTGTAACTTTGTTTGTAGTTTTGTTTGTAACTTTGTTTGTAACTTTGTTTGTAGCTTTGTTTGTAACTTTGTTTGTAGCTTTGTTTGTAACTTTGTTTGTAGCTTTGTTTGTAACTTTGTTTGTAACTTTGTTTGTAGCTTTGTTTGTAACTTTGTTTGTAACTTTGTTTGTAACTTTGTTTGTAGCTTTGTTTGTAGCTTTGTTTGTAACTTTGTTTGTAACTTTGTGTGTTACTTTGTTTGTAACTTTGTTTGTAACTTCGTTTGTAACTTTGTTTGTAACTTTGTTTGTAGCTTTGTTTGTAACTTTGTTTGTAGCTTTGTTTGTAACTTTGTTTGTAACTTTGTTTGTAGCTTTGTTTGTAGCTTTGTTTGTAACTTTGTTTATAGCTTTGTTTGTAATTTTGTTTGTAGCTTTGTTTGTAACTTTGTTTGTAACTTTGTTTGTAACTTTGTTTGTAACTTTGTTTGTAGCTTTGTTTGTAACTTTGTTTGTAACTTAGTTTGTAACTTTGTTTGAAGCTTTGTTTGTAACTTTGTTTGTAACTTTGTTTGTAACTTTGTTTGTAACTTTGTTTGTAGTTTTGTTTGTAACTTTGTTTGTAACTTTGTTTGTAGCTTTGTTTGTAACTTTGTTTGTAGCTTTGTTTGTAACTTTGTTTGTAGCTTTGTTTGTAACTTTGTTTGTAACTTTGTTTGTAACTTTGTTTGTAACTTTGTTTGTAGCTTTGTTTGTAACTTTGTTTGTAGCTTTGTTTGTAACTTTGTTTGTAGCTTTGTTTGTAACTTTGTTTGTAGCTTTGTTTGTAGCTTTGTTTGTAACTTTGTTTGTAACTTTCTTTGAAGCTTTGTTTGTAACTTTGTTTGTAACTTTGTTTGTAGCTTTGTTTGTAACTTTGTTTGTAGCTTTGTTTGTAACTTTGTTTGTAGCTTTGTTTGTAGCTTTGTTTGTAACTTTGTTTGTAGCTTTGTTTGTAACTTTGTTTATAGCTTTGTTTGTAGCTTTGTTTGTAACTTTGTTTGTAGCTTTGTTTGTAACTTTGTTTGTAGCTTTGTTTGTAACTTTGTTTGTAGCTTTGTTTGTAACTTTGTTTGTAACTTTGTTTGTAGCTTTGTTTGTAGCTTTGTTTGTAGCTTTGTTAGTAACTTTGTTTGTAGCTTTGTTTGTAACTTTGTTTGTAACTTTGTTTGTAACTTTGTTTGTAGCTTTGTTTGTAGCTTTGTTTGTAGCTTTGTTTGTAACTTTGTTTGTAACTTTGTTTGTAGCTTTTTTGTAACTTTGTTTGTAGCTTTGTTTGTAGCTTTGTTTGTAACTTTGTTTGTAGCTTTGTTTGTAACTTTGTTTGTAACTTTGTTTGTAGCTTTGTTTGTAACTTTGTTTGTAACTTTGTTGGTAACTTTGTTTGTAGCTTTGTTTGTAACTTTGTTTGTAGCTTTGTTTGTAACTTTGTTTGTAGCTTTGTTTGTAACTTTGTTTGTAACTTTGTTTGTAGCTTTTTTGTAACTTTGTTTGTAGCTTTGTTTGTAACTTTGTTTGTAACTTTGTTTGTAGCTTTGTTTGTAACTTTGTTTGTAGCTTTGTTTGTAACTTTGTTTGTAGCTTTGTTTGTAACTTTGTTTGTGGCTTTGTTTTTAACTTTGTTTGTAACTTTGTTTGTAGCTTTGTTTGTAACTTTATTTGATATATAATCCCTCATTCACCAGATTCTACGTTTTTATTTTCTATATGATCCCTGATTTACCAGATTTCTTGTTTTTATTTTCTATATGATCCCTCATTCACCAGATTTATGTTTTTATTTGATATATGATCCCTCATTCACCAGATTCTCCGTTTTTATTTTCTATATGATCCCTCATTCACCAGATTCTACGTTTTTATTTTCTATATGATCCCTCATTCACCAGATTTCACGTTTTTATACAATATATATGATCCCTCATTCACCAGATTTCATGTTTTTATTTTATATATGATCCCTCATTTACCAGATTTCATGTTTTTATTTTTTATATGATCCTTCATTCACTAGATTTCAGGTTTTTATTTTTTATATGATCCGTCATTCACCAGATTTCACTTTTTTATACAAAATATATGATCACTCATTCAACAGATATCAGGTTTTTATTTTATATATGATCTCTCATTCACCAGATTTCACGTATACAGTTGCTATATGATCCCTGATTTACCAGATGTCACGTTTTTATTTCATATATAATCCCTCATTCACTAAATTTCACGTTTTTATTTCATATATGATCACTCATTGACCAGATTTCACGTTTGTATTTTATATATTATCTTTCATTCACCAGAGTGCACGTTTTTATTTCATATATGATCGCCCATTCACCAGATTTCACGTTTTTATTTTATATATGATCCTTCGTTCACCAGATTTCACATTTTTATTTTATATCTGATCTATCATTCACCAGATTTCACGTTTTTATTTTCTATATGATCCCTCATTCACCAGATTTCACGTTTTTATTTCATGTATGATCCCTCATTCACCAGATTTCACGTTTTTATTTTCAATATGATCACTCATTGACCAGATTTCACGTTTTTTATTTTATATATGATCCCTCATTCACCATATTTCCCGTTTTTATTTCATATATGATCCCTCATTCACCAGATTTCACGTTTTTATTTTCTATATGATCCCCCATTTACCAGATTTCATGTTTTTTATATATGATCCCTCATTCACCAGATTTCACGTTTTTATTTTCTATATGACCCCTTATTTACCAGATTTCATGTTTTTTAATATGATCCCTCATTCACCAGATTTCACGTTTTTATTTTCTATATGATCCATCATTTACCAGATTTCATGTTTTTTTATATGATCCTTCATTCACCAGATTTCACGTTTTTATTTTCTATATGATTCCTCATTTACCAGATTTCATGTTTTTTTATATGATCCCTCATTCACCAGATTTCACGTTTTTATTTTCTATATGATCCCTCATTCACCAGATTTCACGTTTTTACTTTCTATATGATCCCTCATTCACCAAATTTCACGTTTTTATTTTCTATATGATCCCTCATTCACCAGATTTCACGTTTTTATACAATATATATTATCTCTCATTGACCAGATTTCACGTTTTTATTTTCTATATGATCCCTCATTCACCAGATTTCACGTTTTTATTTTCTATATGACCCTCATTCACCAAATTTCACGTTTTTATTTTCTATATACTCATTCAATCACCAGATTTCACGTTTTTTTACAATATATATTATCCGTCATTGATCAGATTTAACGTTTTTATACAATATATATGATCCCTCATTCACCAGATGTCATGTTATTATTTTCTATATGATCCCTCATTCACCAGATTTCACGTTTTTATTTTCTATATGATCCCTCATTTACCTGATTTCATGTTTTTATTTTTTATATGATCCTCATTCACCAGATTTCACGTTTTTATTTTCTATATGATCCCTTATTTATCAGATTTCACGTTTTTATACAATATATATTATCCCTCATTGACCAGATTTAACGTTTTTATTTTATATATGATCCCTGATTTCACAGATTTCAGGTTTTTATTTCATATATGAGCCCTCATTCACCAGATTTCACGTTTTTATTTCATATATGATCCCTCATTCACCAGATTTCCCGTTTTTATTTTTATATGATCCGTCATTCACCAGATTTCACGTTTTATTTCATATATGATCTCTGATTCCCCAGATTTCATGTAATTATTTTCTATACGATCCCCCATTCACCAGAGTTCACGTTTTTATTTTATATATGATTCTCTGATTTACCAGATTTCATGTTTTTTATATGATCTCTCATTGACCAGATTTCACGTTTTTATTTTCTATATGATCCCTCATTTACCAGATTTCATGTTTTTTTATATGATCCCTCATTCACCAGATTTCACGTTTTTATTTTCTATATGATCCCTCATTCACTAGATTTCACGTTTTTATTTGATATATGATCCCTCATTTAGCAGATTTTATGTTTTTTTTATATGATCCCTCATTGACCAGATTTCACGTTTGTATACAATATATATTATCCCTCATTTACCAGATTTAACGTTTTTATTTTGTATATGATCCCTGATTTAACAGATTTTATGTTTTTATTTCATATATTATCCCTCATTCACCAGATTTCACGTTTTTATTTTCTATATGACCAGATTTCATGTTTTTTTATATGATCCCTCATTCACCAGATTTCACGTTTTTATTTTCTATATGATTCCTCATTTACCAGATTTCATGTTTTTTTTATATGATCCCTCATTCACCAGATTTCACGTTTTTATTTTCTATATGATCCCTCATTTACCAGATTTCATGTTTTTTTATATGATCCCGCATTCACCAGATTTCACGTTTTTATTTTCTATATGATCCCTCATTTACCAGATTTCATGTTTTTTTATATGATCCCCCATTCACCAGATTTCACGTTTTTATTTTCTATATGATCCCTCATTCACCAGATTTCACGTTTTTATTTTCTATATGACAACTCATTCACCAGATTTCACGTTTTTATACAATATATTATCCCTCATTGACCAGATTTCACGTTTTTATTTTCTATATGATCCCTCATTGACCAGATTTCACGTTTTTATTTTCTATATGACCCTCATTCACCAGATTTCACGTTTTTATTTTCTATATGATCCCTCATTCACCAAATTTCACGTTTTTATTTTCTATATGATCCCTCATTCACCAGATTTCACGTTTTTATACAATATATATTATTCCTCATTGATCAGATTTAACGTTTTTATACAATATATATGATCCCTCATTCACCAGATGTCATGTTATTATTTTCTATATGATCCCTCATTTACAAGATTTCACGTTTTTATTTTTTATATGATCCTCATTCACCAGATTTCACGTTTTTATTTTCTATATGATCCCTCATTCACCAGATTTCACGTTTTTATTTTCTATATGATCCCTCATTCACCAGATTTCACGTTTTTATACAATATATATTATCCCTCATTGACCAGATTTAACGTTTTTATTTTATATATGATCCCTGATTTAACAGATTTCAGGTTTTTATTTCATATATGAGCCCTCATTCACCAGATTTCACGTTTTTATTTCATATATGATCCCTCATTCACCAGATTTCCCGTTTTTATTTTTATATGATCCGTCATTCACCAGATTTCACGTTTTATTTCATATATGATCTCTGATTCCCCAGATTTCATGTTATTATTTTCACGTTTTTATTTCATATATGATCCGTCATACACCGGATTTCAGGTTTTTATTTTCTATATTATCCCTCATTTAAAAGATTTCAGGTTTTTATTTCATATATGATCTCTGATTCACCAGATATCACGTTTTTATTTTCCATATGATCCCCCATTCGACAGATTTCATGTTTTTATTTCATATATGATCCCTCATTCACCAGATTTCATGTTTTTATTTTCATATAATCCTCCATTCACTAGATTTCCTGTTTTTAGTTTTTATATGATCCCTCATTCCCCAGATTTCACGTTTTTATTTTCTATACGATCCTTCATTTACCAGATTTCAGGTTTTTATTTTATATATGATACGTTACTCACCAGATTTCACGTTTTAATATTCTATATTATCATTTAAAAGAGTTCACGTTTTTATTTTATATAGGATCCCTCATTCACCAGATTTCACGTTTTTATTTTATATATGATCCCTCATTGACCAGATTTGACGTTTTTATTTTCTATATGATCCCTCATTCACCAGATTTCATGTTTTTATTTTCTATATGATCGCTCATTCAACAGATTCTACGTTTTTATTTTCTATATGATCGCTCATTCAACAGATTCTACGTTTTTATTTTCTATATGATCCTTCATTCACCAGATTTCACGTTTTTATTTTCTGTATGATCCCTCATTCACAAGATTTCACGTTTTTATTCAGATGCATACATTCTTTTTTTACTTTGACACAGAGAAAATCAACATTAAACACGGATAAGCATTTTTATAATGGCCGCTTCATCACACTTTTCAGTGTTTTTATTTCTTTCACCAAAAAACAAACAAACATGCTTTCATGCTAATTAGATACATGGCTTATCTTATAACAGTGGAACCTTAAACGATGTGACGAGCAAATAAATAGAAAAATTAGCGAGAAAGGGAAAAAGAAAAGCATGAACATAGAAAACAAGAATCTGCAACAAAGCAGTTGGTAGTATTTCACACGAAGATGCTTTTCCACATCGCCGAACACAAGTAAAACTTCAATTAAATCAAATCGAATTATGATTGTGTTCGTTTAAGTATGAGTCGCAGAATTTGAGGCCGAGTGATCAGCAGAAATAATTCTGCCCATAAGTAAACTCGATGAAATACAAGGTCTGTGGAATCACGGACTACTCGAACGAAATCCAGAATAATCGCAGTTCACCATCGAACGGACTTGCTAGTTACTGCTATGTTGACGACCTCTTTGTTGAAGGCATTATTTCACACTAGATGCACCAACATCTCGACAGCCATTTCAAGAATGTCACACACACTAACTATTTCAATGGGGAAATGAACTAAATTCATTTTACAGAGCAAGCCTTTACTGGAATTAGTACCAACAATCCTCTAACAAATCCCCAATGATATTATAACATTAACACATGTGGAAATAATTTTAAATAAGATCCAATCCTATGATATTAAAATTTCTATGGTCAGTCTGTGTTACAAGGAGATTAATTACATTGACTTTCATCTAATCTTGAGAATACATAACAAGTTGGGTCAGATGTGGCTTTCTCTGTCTTGTTCGATGGAAAACGAGATTACAGTTCTCGTAGTTGCCATTTATGAGTTTGTTAGGTTCGGGCTCCTATCAAGAGTAACAAAGGTTATATGAAAGTTTATCGCCAAATCTAATATTGAGTAGGCTTTTTATGTATACTAAAGTCAGCTCGTAGACAGGCTGTTATCAGCAAAACAGAGAATTAAAACATGACCTAAGTAGTTGACCTCTTCCACGAAAAGACTAGACGCTGGGTTTTTATTAGTTCAATGACTGACTTCTAACAAGAGACAATTTTATTGTCGGGTTATTCGCTGACCGAATTTGAACGAGAAAAAGAGTATGACACGGAAAACATTAAGATTTAAAATTGTCGAATTGACAGTGTCTGAGGGGGAGGGGGCTAATGGAAAAGTGGTTGACCAATGAGAATCAAGTAGGAAGAGTTAAATTTTGTCCATCGTTGATGCGGGTTTAGTTAAATTCCAAATCGGAAGAAGCTAATAGGGAGAAAAGAATTCACGAATCGGATCGCTTGAAAGGCGCATTTCTGAGTTACTGATTGGCTAAGAGTGGAGGGTTACTGGGCCTCATCCCCTGTTGACCTTTGCTCCAGTTTGAAACTAATTTCTGTATAAGTCAAAGATATTCGCATTTCGCATGCAGCGTTATTGGAACCCACGCTACTCGAATAGCCCCCTTTGGCTTGGACTCCGTGCATGGTTCATCACACCGAGAACCGATACTCTGATTAAAAAAGTTTTCGGTGCTAACTCTAACTAAATAACATGGTAGAATATCGTCCACCAGATGCAACGACGGATCCAGAGTGGGATGCTAGCACATGGAAATCTTAGTTTAACCACACGTGCAATAAGTCCCCTTCGAAATGAACCAAAACCAGTTATCAATTAGATTGGAATTTGCAATGACGTCAAATAAGGCAAAGGTCTCGAACGCATGGGATTCTACTTACCGAATAACATTTTCTCTCGTGATCAACTCTGTTTCATTGAGACGAATGGGGAACAGAGACAATTTAAATATCTTGGTTAGGGATAGGAAATATGGCAGTTTTGTGAACAACTGCGTTTACATATACATTTTACATTGAATATATAAGCTATTCACATATACATTTTACATTGAATATATAAGCTATTCACATATACATTTTACATTGAATATATAAGCTATTCACATATACATTTTACATTGAATATATAAGCTATTCACATATACATTTTACATTGAATATATAAGCTATTCACATATACATTTTACATTGAATATATAAGCTATTCACATATACATTTTACATTGAATATATAAGCTATTCACATATACATTTTACATTGAATATATAAGCTATTCACATATACATTTTACATTGAATATATAAGCTATTCACATATACATTTTACATTGAATATATAAGCTATTCACATATACATTTTACATTGAATATATAAGCTATTCACATATACATTTTACATTGAATATATAAGCTATTCACATATACATTTTACATTGAATATATAAGCTATTCACATATACATTTTACATTGAATATATAAGCTATTCACATATACATTTTACATTGAATATATAAGCTATTCACATATACATTTTACATTGAAACACTGCAAAACTATGAAATAAGGCATAACACCTTGTTTGTCTATCGACCATGTAGAAGATGTTATAAGCTGAATAACTTACAATAACTTAGATGTTTCACAATGCCAAGATGACAATACAAGTAGTAATAATTATTGATTTAACTTAGCAATATGATTATTTTATGTATTCGGCAAATATGGATTTCTTCTTTTATTCTAAAAATTAGATTTTAATTATTAGTGCGATAAATATTAGTAAAAATTAGATTTTAATTATTAGTGCGATAAATATTAGTAAAAATTAGATTTTAATTATTAGTGCGATAAATATTAGTAAAAATAAGATTTTAATTATTAGTGCGATAAATATTAGTAAAAAATCGATTTTAATTATTAGTGCGATAAATATTAGTAAAAAATAGATTTTAATTATTAGTGCGATAAATATTAGTAAAAATTCGATTTTAATTATTAGTGCGATAAATATTAGTAAAAATTCGATTTTAATTATTAGTGCGATAAATATTAGTAAAAAATAGATTTTAATTATTAGTGCGATAAATATTAGTAAAAATTTTATTTTAAAATTAACAAAAACTATCAAAAGTTTTTTCGTTTTGGTTTTTAATTCTGTTACTCTTATTTTTACGCACTAAAATGTTTGTTTTTTATTTAATGTTTGTTTTTTTATTTAGTGTTTGCTTTTTATTTAATATTTGTTTTTATTTAATGTTTGTTTTTTATTTAGTGTTTGTTTTTTATTTAATGTTTGTTTTTATTTAATGTTTGTTTTTATCTAGTGTTTGTTTTTTTATTTAATATTTGTTTTTATTTAATGTTTTTTTTTATTTAGTGTTTGTTTTTTATTTAATATTTGTTTTTATTTAATGTTTGTTTTTTATTTAGTGTTTGTTTATTATTTAATGTTTGTTTTTATTTAATGTTTGTTTTTTATTTAGTGTTTGTTTTTTATTTAATATTTGTTTTTTATTTAATATTTGTTTATTTATTTAGTGTTTGTTTTTTATTTAATATTTGTTTTTATTTAATATTTGTTTTTTATTTAGTGTTTATTTAGTGTTATTTAATATTTGTTTTTATTTAATATTTGTTTTTTATTTAATGTTTGTTTTTCATTTAATATTTGTTTTTATTTAGTGTTTGTTTTTATCTAGTGTTTGTTTTTTATTTAGTGTTTGTTTTTTATTTCGTTTTTGTTTTTTATTTTATATTTGTTTTTATTTAATGTTTGTTTTTATTTAATGTTTGTTTTATATTTAGTATTTGTTTTTTATTTAATGTTTGTTTTTATTTAGTGTTTGTTTTTTATTTAATATTTGTTTTTATTTAATGTTTGTTTTTTATTTAATATTTGTTTTTTTTATTTAATTTTGTTTTTATTTAGTGTTTGCTTTTTATTTAATATTTGTTTTTATTTAATATTTGTTTATTAATAAGTGTTTTTTTTTTAATTTAATGCTTGTTTATATTTAATGTTTGTTTTTTATTTAGTGTTTTAATATTTGTTTTTATTTACTGTTTGTTTTTATTTAGTGTTTGTTTTTTATTTAATATATGTTTGTTATTTAATGTTTGCTTTTATTTAGTGTTTGTTTTGATTTAATGTTTAGTATTTGTTTTTATGTAAGGTTTGTTTTTATTTAATGTTTGTTTTTTATTTATTGTTTGTTTTCATTCAATGTTTGTTTTTATTTAATGTTTTTTATTTAATTTTTGTTTTTTATTTAATGTTTGTTTTTATTTAATGCTTGTATTTTATTTAATGTTTGTTTTTTATTTAATGTTTAGTGTTTGATTTTTATTTAATGTTTGTTTTTTATTTAATGTTTGTTTTTTATTTAATATTTATTTTTTATTTAATGTTTGCTTTTTATTTAGTGTTTGTTTTTATTTAATATTTGTTTTTTATTTAATGTTTAGTGTTTGTTTTTTATTTAATGTTTGTTTCATTCAATGTTTGTTTTTATTTAAGTTTTTTTAATTTAATGTTTGTTTTTGTATTTATTTTTTTTTAATTTAATGTTTTTATTTAATGTTTATTTTTTATTTAATGTTTTTAATTTAATGTGTGTTTTTGTATTTAATGTTTGTTTTGTATTTAATGTTTGTTTTTTATTTAATGTTTATTTTTTATTTAATGTTTTTCATTTAATGTTTGTGTCATATTTCATGCTTGTTTTTTATTTAATGTTTGTTTATTTATTTAATGTTTTTTATTTTGTTTTTTTCTTATTTTATGTTTGTTACTACTTAAATTTTTTCATTTAATGTGTGTTTTTATTTAATATCTGTTGTTATTTTATGTTTGTTTTTTATTTAATGACTGTTTATTATTTAATGTTTGTTTTTATTTAATGTTTGTTTTCATTTAATGTTTTTTATTTAATGTTTTTTATTTTTATTTGTTTTATACTTAATATTTGTTTTTATTTAATGTTTGTTTTTATATAATGTTTTTTATTTCATGTTTGCTTTTCATTTAATGTTTGTTTTTTATTTAATGTTTGTTTTTTATATAATGTTTTTTATTTTATAATTTTTTATTTCATGTTTCTTTTTTATTTTATTATTGTTTTTATTTAATGTTTGTTTTTATTTAATGTTTGTTTTTATGTAATGTTTTTAATTTAATGTTTTTTTTATTTTATGTTTGTTTTATACTTAATATTTGTTTATATTTAATGTTTGTTTTTTATTCATTATGTTTTTTTTATTTAATGTTAGTTTTTTATTTGATGTTTTTTTTATGATGTTTTTCATTTATTGTTTTTTTTATTGAATGTTGTTTATTTTATGTTTGTTTACTTATTTTATGTTTGTTTTACTTAATGTTTTTATTTCATGCTTGATTTTTATTTAATATTTGTTTTTTTATTATTTAATCTTTGATTTTATTTAATGTTTGCTTTTCCTTTAATGTTTGTTTATATTTTATGTTTGTTTTTTATTTAATGTTTTTTTTATTTTATAATTTTTTATTTTATGTTTGTTTTTTATTTTATTATTGTTTTTATTTAATGTTTGTTTTTTATTTGATGTTTGTTTTTATTTAATGTTTTTAATTTAATTTTTTTTTTATTTGTTTTATACTTAATATTTGTTTTTATTTAATGTTTGTTTTCATTTAGTATTTGTTTTTATTTAATGTTTGTTTTCATTTAATGTTTTTAATTTAATGTTTTTTATTTTTATTTGTTTTATACTTAATATTTGTTATTTATTTAATATTTGTTTTTATTTAATATTTGTTTTTATTTGATGTTTTTTAATATAATGTTTTTCATTTATTGTTTGTTTTTTATTTTATTTAATGTTTGTTTTTATTTAATGTTTGTTTTTTATTTAATGTTTGTTTTTTTATTTAATGTTCGTTTTTAATTTAATGTTTGTTTTTAATTTAATGTTTGTTTTTATTTAATGTTTGTTTATTATATGTTTGTTTTCTTATTTTATGTTTGTTTTTAATTAATGTTTTTTTATTTAATGTTTGTTTTTTTATTTTATATTTGTTTTTAGTTAATATTTGTTTTTATTGAATGTTTTTATGTTTGTTGTTTATTTAATGTTTTTTATTTAATGTTTTTTTTTATTTTATAACTTTTTTATTTTATGTTTGTTTTTTATTTTATTATTGTTTTTATTTAGTATTTGTTTTTATTTAATGTTTGTTTTTCATTTAATGTGTGTTTCATGTTTATTTATTATTTAATATTTGTTTCAGATTACAAACAAAATGTCTGTCTATAATGAAGACAATAAATAAAAACTAAAAACATTCCAATAAATCAACAAAAGAACATCTTTTTTGAGATAATTATGATTTTTATTCTCTTAAAGTATTTTTTATTTTATTGGAATATTTAGTCATATTTGTTTAAATACTGAATAAAAACACAAAAAATGAAATTCATTTCATGTCCATATTTTTACTACAAATATTTATTTACAAACTTCAATTGTTTAAAATGAAAATAAACGTAAAACTGTTAAATATTTTTATTACAACTTTTTTATGCGTCTCTTTTTAATATGATACAATAAAATGAAAAAAATATATATAATGAAAAAGAAACAAAGTAAGACATAAAAGCTGATGTCATTCATCATTTTAAATCGATGTGAAATATGAATTGTAAGTTAAAATTGCGTGATCACTTCTAAGCCCCTGTAGCTGCGAACACAAAACGTTATTAATCATCTCTAATAATTTGTTATAAGTAAAACCGGTTGATATGAAACACGGTGCGCTCCCCATGAAAATACTTTGTTATAAGTAAAACCGGTTGATATGAAACACGGTGCGCTCCCCATGAAAATAATTTGTTATAAGTAAAACCGGTTGATATGAAACACGGTGCGCTCCCCATGAAAATAATTTGTTATAAGTAAAACCGGTTGATATGAAACACGGTGCGCTCCCCATGAAAATAATTTGTTATAAGTAAAACCGGTTGATATGAAACACGGTGCGCTCCCCATGAAAATAATTTGTTATAAGTAAAACCGGTTGATATGAAACACGGTGCGCTCCCCATGAAAATAATTTGTTATAAGTAAAACCGGTTGATATGAAACACGGTGCGCTCCCCATGAAAATAATTTGTTATAAGTAAAACCGGTTGATATGAAACATGGTGCGCTCCCCATGAAAATAATTTGTTATAAGTAAAACCGGTTGATATGAAACATGGTGCGCTCCCCATGAAAATACTGCGCATGCGTTATCGTTCCACAACAGGAAAATAATATGGATATTTCACTGACGTATCGAAGATTAACGTAAGTTAAATCTCTATAAAATACTATTAAATTTAGTTTTGCTGTTAATGGGTTCAATTTAAAGAAATTAATGTGTTCAATTTAAAGAAATTAATGAGTTCAATTTAAAGAAATTACATAATTTAAAGAAATTACATAATTTTTAGAAATTAAATTTTAAAACTTTTGAGACAAAACATCTGGAATAATGTTTTTTTTTTTTAAACTCGTTTGAATTAATATAAAAAGTAAATTTTTAAAACTACGATACATTATCTTATTTTTAAGGGTCTTAACTTTTTTCACTGACGAAAAATTGTCTACAATTACAGCAATAATTGTATGTTTAGTTATTTTAGAGGCATTGTTATTGTGTTGCTTCTTACGTTTCAGAGTGATAGAAACCCTCTATTCGCGAGTGTGTGTTTGTGTTTCTCGCTTCTACGTGACTTACACATAATTATTTTTATCACTATTAATTTATAATTACGTAAAATCGAAAATGCAATACCGAAATATCAAATTAATTTTTTTTTAATCCTATAAAAATTTAATGAAGAAATTAGTCAACCTGAATGCATTTCGATTTCTTCTTTCAGCCATTTTATTATTTTGATAATAGTTTTTTTTATTTATTACTTTGTGCGCCTTTGAAATTCAAAAAGAATTCAGAAGTATTTAATTTGCCGAATTTATTTCTGCCTTCAATTATTTTTTTTATTAAGTCCTTATGCATTAAAAGATTGAACGTTTTGGAAGTTATTTCCACCCGATAATTTTATAAATACAGATTTCAACTACATTACCTGACAAACTTTTATAAGAATTTTATGACCAAACGATACCGTAGTAATTAAATCAAAATGTAAAAATTCTATTTAAAAAATAATATAAATAATCCTACTATAATTGTTTATAGTATAATTTAATTTACTGAAAAAAAAATCATAGTCCACAGGAAGCGTAACAAAAATTAAAGTAAAAAAAACTCCCGGACAACGCCGGTTAAATACAGCTAGTATATATATATATATATATATATATATATATATATATATGAACAAATAAATAAATTTAAAAAACTACCCTAAAATAGAAATACAAGCAAGCACTTTTAAAATAAGGTCACCCATTATTTCGGCACAATAAAGAAACAGGGATGTGCATCCCTATAGAAAACCGAACAATAGAATAGGAAGTAAAACCCACCAGACTTTTGTTTGTAGTAATCCCAACGTTTGGCTAGGAGAACCACAAATAATCGGATTGATTAACTTGCTAGACTAAAACCACGTATATATATATATATATATATATATATATATATATATATATAAGGTATTCTATCATCTTTCATACGTAAGACATGTTCTGCCCAACGCAGTTGTGATTACATCAAAAAGCTTTCAATTCCGCCAATACCGCAGCATGTAAATAGGTCCGCATTAGACATCCGATTTCTTAGGGTGACACCACAAATCGTTCTAAGGCAATTTTTGTGAAAAACATCAAGCTTCTGAATGTGGCTGCGATAGACTGTCCATGATTCCGATCCATAAATCAGTGATGTTAGCACAACTGCTCTATACTTTTGTTCTCAAACTTATCCCCCTGTCCTTCCATAACCGATGACGCAGTTTTCCAAAGTCAGTGGTTGCTTTCGCAATTCGGTTAAAGATTTCGTCATCAAGGGAGGCACTCCAATTTATCTTACTCCCAAGATAAGTGAAGTTTTTCACATATTTTAGATCTTTACCGTCCACTTGGATTGGAATATCTGGAAAACTGTGTACTGGTGGTCGTTGCTTTACTGGTGGCCGTTGCTTCACACCCTAAACTTGTTTAGGCGTGAGGCGAGGTTGATGAATCACTTCTGTTTTCTTGATGCTGATTGTCAGAC
The DNA here is from genome assembly GCA_963556195.1 of Sepiola atlantica. Lineage (NCBI taxonomy): Eukaryota > Metazoa > Mollusca > Cephalopoda > Sepiida > Sepiolidae > Sepiola > Sepiola atlantica. The sequence continues at coordinate 128,324,286 of OY744528.1, read as the reverse complement.
CAAAAGCCTTGCAAGCAGCCGAAAACCTGTCCACAAGTAGTTGCGCTTCCTCCCGAGATGTTGCAGCGTCATCTGCAAACAAAAGATCCCTGATGACAGTTTGTCGAAGAAGGGTCTTAGCTTTGAAACGTTGCTGGTTGAAGAGACCACCACTTGTTCTAAATTCTCCACCCCAGTATCTATATCAGCGAAAGCATATCTCAGCATAACTGAAAAGAACAAAGCAAATAGCACAGGTGCCATTACGCAACCCTGTTTAGTACCATTTGTCACATTGAAAGGTTCTGAAGACTCTCCATTTGAAACAACTGATGCCTTCATTCCATCATGGAAAGAAATAATTATATTCAGCATGTTGTCAGGTATTCCCAGCTTGTCCAACACTTTCCAGAGGGCTTCACGGTTTACTGTGTCAAAGGCCTTTGTAAGGTCAATGAAAACCATATACAACTCCTCGTTCCTTTCCCGAACTTTCTCGGCAACCTGGCGGAGGGAAAAGATCATATCGACAGTACCCCGACCAGCATGGAAACCCCAGTGAGATTCGGGATAGATATCATCAACAAGGTGTTTAATTATTCTGTTGAAAATAAGCCTTGCCAAGACCTTCCCTGCAATTGACAAAAGTGAGATGCCTCGATGGTTGTCACAGATGTTTCTATTGCCTTTATTCTTATACAAGTGTTGAATTAATGCATCTTTGAAATCCTGAGGGACATTTCCACCTTGCCAGATCTTCACAAAGAGACTGTGCAGCTTCTTCACTAGTGTCTGGTCACCGTACTTAAACACCTCAGGAGGTAAGGTGTCTTTCCCTGACCTTTTGCCTGACGACATTTGCCTAATAGCAACGAAAACTTCATGTATTGCTGGAAGGAAGGAGAGTTCAGGAATCTCAGGTCGTTCAGTGATAGATGAAAGTATTTCTTCATCAGTTGTGGAAGTATTGTTTAGGACCGCTTCGAAGTGCTCCTTCCAGCGATTCAATATATCCGCTCTATCATTTATCAGTGTGCCATCATTTGCAGATACGGGAGAAACGCCAGATTCGTGCGGTCCAAAAACTTTCTTAATACCTTCATAAAAAACTTTCAAGTCTTTTCTGTCAAATGCTTCTTGGATTAATTTGGCATGTGAGGACCACCATGCCTCTTTCATCTGCCGTAATGCTTTCTGGACTTTACTTTTGCATTCCTTGTACAATTTCCTCTTTAGTGTTGAGTTATTATCATCAATCCAGGTTTTATGAGCCTTATGCATTTCATTGATCAACTCCTGGGCCTCAACATTCTGGTCATCGAACCAGTCCTGATGCCTACGGACAGGTAACCCCAAAACTTCCAATGCAGATGTGTGAATTACGTCCCGCAAGGATTTCCAGGAAGATTCGATATCATCGGTTATCTCAACAGAATCCAATGAGCGATCAAGA